>JANHGN010007925.1:0-12161 GCA_024605025.1 Megaceryle maxima | reverse complement strand
TTTGTTTTTTGTTTGGTTTGGTGGGTTTTTTTTGTTTTTGGTTTTTTTTTTTGGGGGGGGGTTTTTTTTTGTTGTTGGTTTTTGTGTGTGTGGGTTTTTTTCTCTTTTTTTCTCTTTTTTTTTTGGTTTTTTTTTTCCTTTTTCCATTGTTGTTAAAATGCTGCCAGGTTTATTTGTCTCCTCCTTGCTTCTCTTGCAAATCTTGCTCTCTAGTCCCTTAAGGATGTTCTCCATCTCTGGCCTGGAGAACGTTAGAAGTGGTTTGTCAGCCTACCCTAAAGCAGAAACAAATTATTTTCTGCAAAGGCAGCTTTAATTCATTGGTGACCCATCCAAATTTAAAATTAATCTCTTTTTACCTGTTCAACTTTTTTAACTAGCGTATATCTGCTCTACGCTTATTCTCCTTAGTGGTGGGTATATAAAATAATAAGAATAATTAAAAAATAAAAATCTGCAACTTGAAATAGGGGCATTTTCTATGAAGACTCTTGCCCTTTATTTAATATACAGTCTAGTTGTATATGAAAGTAGTGCCAGTTGGCCTCTTGGGCAAATTATAGGGACTTCTTTTAATGACTGAGGGCTTGGTGGGGTGTGGGAAAGAGCAATGAGGAGGAAAATGGAAGAGGGAATTCATGTGTAAGAATGTTTTCTGTGTTAAAAGTCAATTCCCAGCCTGTGTAGAGATATTTAAAACAAACTTTCTCCAATCTCTCAACTATTTCCAAAATACAAAAATAAGTACATCCAAACAAGGAGGGGTTTGGTTGGGATTTTGCTGTTTGTTTGGGGTTTTTTTTGGTCAAATGAATACTTTTTTTTTCTTTGACTCAAATCCTTTTAATCTCCTTGCAGTTATTATGCCTCTTCTGAGGAACTTCTCGTTACCTAAAAGGAAGCCATGTGAATTCATTGGAAAAAACCCTTTCTTTGAGGCAAGACTCATCCCTAACAGAGAGGAAGCCAAAGAACTCAGTCCAAGCCAGCCCACCTGTACTTAAATTGAATCCTGCTGCAGAACCTTGGCTTAGTCCTCAGTCTCATGTCATAGTCATGGGTCTGACTTGTGCAATCCCACAGCTCCTGGTAGAACTGCTTCTTTCTTTCATTCTAGATTCCTGAAGAAAGTTCTTTAATACATGTGTTTACTTTGTGAGGGGGGGGGAAAGAAAGAAAAAGTCTTCTGAATTCAAAGTAGAGGCATTGCCCTGTATTTTAGGTGCGAGACATGGTCTAATTTCTCGCTGTTAAGGCAAAAGCTTTTCAGGTTTTAGTAGCTATTGTAAAGGGCAAAAGCAATTTCCAGCCAGAATGTCTCAAAATTAATTCAGACTAGATAGGAACATACTTCAAGATTTCCAGGGTATACCCATTTATGCCTACTAGAGTGTACTTCACTTCGGTGTTCTCCAGTGACATTGCCTGAATATTTGATAGAAAACAATCACTTGGAGCTCTATTTCCTTATGTCATAGCTTTGGGGCTTCTACAATTAAGGTCAGTGAGCTGGGGGTTCAGCCTCTCTCTCCTGATCTCACTGTCGAGGTGGGATTGCCTAGTCTGAAACACACACTGATAGACTGCAGTTTGATGCCTTGCTCCTGTGTATGGGACGTATTCTGAGCCTAGAGATTCTGTAGGTTAAAGGAAACTGATGCACAGCAGATGCACTCTGCGCTTTGCATCTTCAGAGGGAGGGTATCCTCTTGTGCCTCATTTATATGTATCTTTGTGGCCTGGCATCTTACAGGCATCCTTTGTGAAATAAGGATAACACCATCTGTCCAAAACTCAAGTGTTATAAAGAAACTTTTTCTGCCTTGTTCACAAGTGAATGAATGTTTCTGAAGATTGGTAGCAGTTAGGGAGAGCTGAGTGATTACGGCACTCCCATGTGATTGTAGGTGCTGATAACAGTAAGCAGCTAATGCCTGATTTGTAGTGGGCACCAGGTGCTCCCTAAGACTGTTGAGATGCCCCAACCTCATCCAGAATTATTGTTGACAGGGTCTGGAGTCTTCCTCAAGTGAGAAAAAGCCACAAACCGTGGCAATGGAAAGTAAACAAATTTGTGATGCTCACAAAATGATAGAGGAGTACCATAGGACAGTGGGCAGGAGCTTGGTACGTGGACACGCTGCATTGAAGGTGTCATCTGTCGCGCTGAGAAGAAATCTTCCTCAGCCTGTTTTCAGGACAGAAATCAGTATGTGACATGCATATATTTGTAGTTGTTCCACTACTTGCTGAGAAGAGTTACTGGACAAGCTAGAATACTCCAAAGTATATTGCAAAGGTTTTAAAGATAGATCTTGTTATGCGATTTGGTTTGTAGCTGATACCCATGTGAGATGAAAGGCCCTCTAGGCTCAGCTTTTTGCACTGAGGTTTGAAACCACCCTGAATGCTGATCCTGTGTAGCCCTGAGTCTGGGTTAGCACTGGCAGATCTCAGGCGGCCAGCCTTCTGAAATACAGCGTCCTGGTCCTTTCCAGTCTTTGCCATATACTCTTTAAGTAGCAAAGCACAAAATCCAAAGAATGTTTAACACAGGCACAGTTACAAATTGTATGTCTGGTTTACAGAAAAGTTACTGAGGAGTCCCCAAGTTGTTGCAGGGAAGGCATAGGGGTTTTTTTGTTCTATTTGTACCTCTTTGGTAAGGAAGCTCAAATGATCAGTAAACAGACAATGGTTTCCAATTCTCTTCACAGTCCCTGGGGGGATGATTCATATAAACTTGGAGAGAGTATCACATTGCAATAGTAGAACACACCAGATATGTTTACATTGTAGCTGTCAGAGCAAGTACATTTTAAGCTAATTTATTGCCGGTAAATTGTCCAAGCTCTTTGCAGATGCAGCGAGATTACCCGTACTTGAGAGATGGTTTCAGTGTAGCACAGCGGTGATGCTGCAGAGCACGGGGATTGATGCTGCAGAGGCAGAGCAAGCATTAACACGTGAAGCACAGGAGTTAGCAGGAAACCATGGTCCAGATGCCAGGATTTCTCGGTGGCAGCGCAGTGACCGCCACCTGCCCAGCACAGGCTGTTCCCTGCCTTGTCGCCCGTGAGCCATCGCAGAAGCTCGAGGAACGCATCCGCGCAGCCCCTGCTTGCCTGTCCTCTGCAGACTATGGTGAGTTAAGAGCTGGGCCTGAAAACTGCAGCCCTGGGTGAGCTTGCTTTTCGTCTGGTGACAGAGGCACGATGCGAACAGGAGGAAATAAGCTTTTCTTGGTTAATGTTTCTTTGGATGCAAAAAAGCCACTCACAAACTTTTTCTCTAGGAATCGGTTACGAGTGCGAGTTACTGAGGGCTTGGTGTGAATGGAAAGACTGTTTGCCATTGGTGAGTAACTCTGCATGTCTGAACCAAATGCAGACTAAGGGCGTTTACAGTGCACAAATCTATATTTAGACAAGCTGTGGTGGCAGCTTAACATAGGCTTAAAATAAACCTCTTTCATTCCTTTCCCTTTCGTCCCTCCACTAACTGAGTTTGTCTTGGCAGTAAAAAATTAAAATACATAGGCTTGTTGGGACATTTTACAGGCATCTGGAGATAAATTGTGAATGGCTTGAGCATGTGCTGTATTGCTAAGAGATGGATGTATGAGCATACCTCCAAAAATGCGCTGTAATTTGGAATTGCATTCTGAGTCTGTGAAGACCTAAGGCTAGGCTAGGAGCAGTACTGGAAAAAAAAAAGGCTACATCTTAACTGGCAGAACTGCATTATATGCAGAAAAAAAAATGATATTTGCACTCTAATGAGATTGCACTGCAATGAATTCAGGTTGCTGGCTCTTTGATACCACTACTATTAACCTCTCCATTTCATTGACAGAAAATAAATGTCTTTCTCAGTATTTTAATGTAGTTAAAGAAGTGAGAGAAAAGCTAACTCGAGTCTATTAAATTAACTTAATACTCCAGCCAGATGAGAAGTGTATGCCTGTACTCTGCGGAGTCTCACAGGAATCCCTGCCCTGATAACCATGTGCCATTAAACTCCAGTATTCTCTATTGGCAAGTAGGTGAATTGTCAGCAGGGAATAGGCAAGCACTGCTTCTGAGGACCTGTCTCCAGTATTCGTGCACTACCTGGTGACTACCTCAACAAAAATACTTGCTTTTGATCTGCTCAGATTGCCATCTTTTTGTTCTGAAGCTGAAGTCATCTGCTCGGCCCACGTTTGTAAAGGCTGTTTTACACAGTCTGGACAAAGGCGAAAAGCTATCCACCAGAGAGGAGGATTTCTAGAGCATCTGACTGACCCAGTATTGAATGATCCAAGTGCCAGTGGAAAATGAGCAGGTGTGGAATGTGGTGGGTAACAGCTCTCTCCCGAGTCATGTGCTCAACAGGCAGAAGCTAGACATAGTTCTGTGTAACGAGTCATTATTTTCTTAAAGGATTTTCTTTAATGCATTTTTGCCGCCTCGTGCCCTCTGCCGCAGCTCTGATTACTGCAGCTATCACCCAGGAGTTCGTAGCGTGGGACTGGAGGGACATTCTGCTACTTGGTTTGTTCTAGTTGACGCTGCTTTTTAGCAAGAGTAGGGATCCAGTTCTTCTCTAGTCTCTCTTCATCCACTTCTGAAAGTAAAAATGTGTTGAACCCATTTGCATCATAGATTTTTAGCTTGTTGATTTGCATCAAGGCTGCTATGCTAGCCTTTAAAGGTGTGAAGCTAACACAACATAAAACTTAGAAAAGAGGTCTGCTATTCCTCATTGAAACCAAAAAAGCAGAGGTAGCATAAACCAGTCTGCCTTCCTCTAGTTAAGCAAGTACTTTGTGTCCTATATGCAGTAGCTCAGAAAGAGGTGTGACATGTAGAAAAGGGAAAGATACTAAGTTACTTTCTGCAAAAGTGATTTTTATTTATTTGTTTCTGTATTGTGGTTTTTTAAACATGCTGGTATCACTGACAGTTGGTTCTCCAGTGTAACTGTATGTACTTGTACATTCAAGATTTGCTCCTGTGTGTGATGGCTCTGACCCTTGTCTGTCTTCTGTAAGGAATCTCCCTCCCATCTGTAAATAAAATGGAATCCTTTCCATAAAACAGAGAGTGCATTCTGAGCTATCTTAGTATACTCTGCGTTTCCTTAACGGGGTTTTAGCTTCTTGTGAGGGACAGTTAAGAAGATCAATGCTACGTGGGGAAAATGGGGTTGAACAACAGACAATTTCTATCGGTAAAAATAGCACTTGCGGTCTGTTACTGCGTTGATCTCGGTGAATTTATGGCAATCCTGGAGCTCGTGAGAGACCTGTGCCCTAATAAAAATGTGTTGCTTTATACTCCCTGAAAGTGCATGCTCTAGAGAAATGGAGGTGATAAATTCTTTGCTTGGAGATGCAGCACTAATTTTATTTTTAGTTTATGCTCTTAACAGATGTGCTTCATTCTGCCAGCACTTAGTTATCATTTCACGTGCACTAGTGTGTTTTAGTTCATGTGATTTTTAAAATAGCCTTAAATTACTGTGATTTTTTTTCCTTAATGTTCCAAGACCTAAAACATCATAACTTACAAACCTAAAAAGTTCCTCTGCTGGCTTAGATAATGCAAACATATGCAGCAGATTACAATATGCAAAGGATTACGTTAGGTGAGAATTGTCATAGTTCCCTTATTTGTTACAACCAACTATTACTAAGCAAGTTTACTTCTTCAATCTTCCAGAAACATTCCTTGCAACTACGTTAGTTGATTGAGTTGTGTAGCAGGATTATTTAAGTGAGAAACAAGATAAAATTTCTTGTCTTAGCTAATTTTTTCCTGTAATCTTTCCATGTTCTTATTACACGGGTAGTGCGAGAACAAAAAAAACCCCCACCTTTCAGTCACATAAAAATACAAAAAGAGATTCTGTATTATAATTTTTCAACCTCCAGTGACTGCTACCTTTTTCTTGTTACAGGTTTTGCAGAAGGTTTGCGTGTAATGTTTATTTTGCATGTATATCTGGATTTGGAGACTAAGAAAATACAGGTCAGCAGTTGGAAGTACACGGTCGAACAGCTTGTCAGACAGTGGTTAGACTGGTGAAACAATTCATCTGAATGGGTCTTGCCCATGTCACGGGATCTCTTCAGAAGACGGTGGACATGCTGCATCGTGTGCTGGCAGCGAAAGGCAGACTGGGTGGAAGGAGTTCTGCATCTTCTCCAGACAAAGCAGGCTAAGTTCCCGGTCAGCGTAGCCGTAACGACACCAGGGAGGTTTGTAGTACTTGGCATCTCAGGGGAAATCTGTATTCTTTGCAGCTTAAGCAGTCTTACTCCCTTTCACACAAAAATTTGTGAGAAGGTATAAATGACCCTGCTTAATGTGGTCAAACAGCGCTTGACCAACCTCCTTCTTCCTGCCTCTCACAGGAAGGATTAAATTATAACTACTGAAGTACTGCCTGTAAAGGCTGCTGAAGACAAATGAGTGTCCTTTAGACTCTGGAAGTGCCCAGATATTTAATATATCTGCTTAAATTAAACTAGTCAAACTATTGATTGCTCTCCTCACCTTTTCTTTTCCCCCCCTTCAATCATTAATGGACATTTTCCCCAAGCGAGTTAACAAAACAACTAAAAAGACAGTGCACTTTGGACACACTAACTTGGCATTTCATTCCAGAGTGTCTCTTACACAGAGTTTGTAAAGACTGCAGATCTACAAAAGGATACTTCCCAATCTGGACAAGAGGTTATAGGACAGTAGTCAATCATGTTTTTTAGAATTGCTTTTATGTTCTTTTTATAAAAAAACAAACCCAAACAACAAAATCAAAACAAAAAGAATGACCAACCAGCAATGAAAACCACCCAACAAAACTAACAACAACAAAAAAACCAACCCCAAACAAAACCTCCCCAAAAACCCCCTGAACATTGGAGTCTCCTTCTCTGAAGATATTCAAAACCCATCTGGACACATTCCTGTGAAACCTGCTCTAGGTGAACCTGCTTTTACAGCAGGGTTGGACTAGATGATCTCCAGAGGTCCCTTTTAAACCCTGCTGTTCTGTGTGAGTCTGTGATCCTTCCCCTTTACCCAGGGTGATAACTCCTTTTTGGTCAGTTTGGGGTGTTCAGCACACCATTTGCAGTCCCTGCTGGGAACGACCTCTTCCAGGATGGCTGTAAGAATACCCTCTCAATTTCTTCCCTCTGCCCTCAGGAGCTGCTGCTGCTCTGCTGCCTGCAGAGTAAAGAAAATTTCTAGATCATCTGTATGCCACTATAGCTGCTGGTGGCCTAGAACTATCCTTCCCACAACCATGGCTTACCAGAAATAAGGTAACTTTTTAACTAGGTGATGCTCTCATCCCCGGCTGTGCTACATGAGTACCTTTATCCTTTGGATTCTTAAGCTCCAGAGGCTGGGGGAGGGAGGGCATTATAGGCATTATTCAATGTTTTACTTCATCTTCTGGTTTCAAGCGAGGATTTAAGGATTCTTCTAGTGATGTGCGGGACAAGATCATGGCTATGCCACCACTTGCCTTTGAAGGCCCCGTGGGAAGGGTTTCTAAAGTGAAGAAAAGAGAAGATTAATCAGTGATTTGAAATCTAAACCAAATGGTAGTTGTGCAAATACTGTAGGCCAAGTAAGCAGAAACCTAGAGTTGGAGGGAGCTGCATTGCTTGTTACGAAACCAAGGACAAAGGAGACGTGGAGGAGGGACTCTTTCCTCTAGCCTTTTGTTTCTCTGGCTTGCTTTTACAGGTCTCTGTCTCTTGCCAGCAAGGTTGCCCTCTCAAAATTATGGTACGCGCTCGACTGGCATGTTCCTAGGAAAAGCAGAGTTAATTAAAAGCAGAGGACCTGTCATCACAAGGGCATCGGGAGAAGTTAACAGTAATACAACTAGGATCAATATGTATTCAAAGGGTGTTTTTATTCTCAGGTGGGGTTTCTAGTTCGGGTCTAAAGCTGACTGTGATCTGAAGTTGGTCTGCATGTGCATAAAGCTTCAGTATATTTCAGTGTACACTGTAACTGATCTGCCTTACCTCTTCTGAGTGTTCCTCTACAGGTAAAATCTTACAAACTCCAAGCTTCTTCTGTGCAGTATCTACTGCCTACCTGTGAATAGGTGAATATTCTTCTTCACTACTTTTCAGATCCTCATAATCATTTTGCCTTGTGCTTAATTTTAGCCCTCAACATTGTTTCTTAAGCCTACATGGAATTCAAAAAGCAAAACACTTAATCAAGCACTGTAATGGGAACGGGAGCTTTATAAGGCACTTGTATGCAAAAAAAAATGGTTCTGTATCGAAGCGTACGAACCAGCACATTTTGAGTGGTTCCTTCAGAATTGCTATTTTCCAGCCTTCTCTTCCGTGGCTATGGAGAGATTTCAGTTAGCCTTTAGATTTCAGCCTGTGTCCTGGAGCCCAAGAAATTATCCAAGTAAACAGAGGCAGTTTATGATCTATGTAGGCAGCTGGCCTCGGTCATTTGTTTCAGCAGCCCGGTGCTCGTACGTTCCCAGCATGCTGTGCTTTTCCAAAGCAATCTCAGCCAGTACCAAGCCACGTTTTTCTTAATATCTAAAGCATCATCTCTTGATGGAGTTTAAGCCCGCTCACCTCTTTTAGTTGTCTGCTTATGCAGAACAACTCATTCCTTTATGTTTTCAGTAACTTTTTACAGTTCTTGAAGAACGTTACTGTTTCCCTTCTGCCTTTTCTCAAGGTTAAAGGCTGTTTATTTCAGTTCTCTCCTTGAACCAGTTTCCTAGAGCTCTGATAATTCCTGTTCTCCCGCTTCTTCCCCCCATCTTGCTGTTGGCTGCTCTTTTTGACATGAGAAACCCAGGATTGAACTATACGCCAGCTGAGGCCGCCTCGCTTCGGAGACATCTTGTAGTTAGCCTTTGGTTTGTATCGTTTTTCTCTCAGTCCTTCCAGTCACGAGTATTCATTTTGCTATTTAGCTGAACACTGCAAGGTAGATCCAGGCACTTTAAATGATACTGCAATTCATCAACCTTTGTAAATACTGCCCAGTGGAGGAATTCTGGGCTGCAGGTCTGAAAGGGGAGTTTTGCCATACCTGCACAGGCTGTAAACGTCAGATTGCTTCAAAATCTCAGCTCGGGAAATATTTGTATTTCCATCTGAAGTTGGTGTGGGTATCTGAGCTGAACTGACTGGGCAGAGAGCAGCAGAGCTGTCAAGCTGAACCCAGGCCTAAGTAGGGCCTGATAGTTGCTGAGTCTCCAAAGAGCTTCTGCAACAGATTTTGCAGGCTGGAAGGTGCAAGCTGCAGGTAGCTCGCTGCACTAGCAGGAGGTGCCAGCTGCCTTGTCCCGTCTAACAGTGCTGGATGTGCTATGCGCGCTCCTTGGGGCTTGGGCTCTAAGGAGATCGCTTATTAAGGTGCTGGCTACGCTGATTCAGAAGCGAGTTGCCTTGTTAGCTGAGCTAGAGGGCTTGGGGTAGCAGTGCCGCCTGCATCCCTCTCTGCAGCGCAAGTTTGCGGCCTTGAGGCAAAGCTGCTGGCGGGGAGCCAGCGCCCAGCCCCGGCCCGCAGCGGTTACGCTGTTTTGGTACCCGAGCAGCTTCAGAGCGCTGCGGTCCTGCTCCTGCCCTCGGGTGTCATCCCGGGCGGGCGAACAAAAGGAGCAGGGGATGCTGGTGGTGGGTTTTATCGTGCCTTGGAGCCAGGCTCTCGCCAAGGGCGGTGGGGCTGCCGCTGGGGACGGGCGCCCGGCGGGTGGGAGAGGCGGGACACCTCGGTGAGCGCCGCGGCTCCGCCGCTGCTCTGGGAGCGGGGGGGGGGCGGCTCCTGCCCCGGCCCTGGGCTGTCCGCCGCTCCCCGCCGAGAGCGGGGCGCAGGGAGGCGGCGAGGCCGGGTCTGCCCGCGGAGCAGGAGGACGGCGGGGGCCGCGATGGAGGTGAGGCCGCGAGAGAAGCGCCCGCCCCGCGCCTGCCCGGAGGGGCGGGGGCCGGGCCGGCCGGCGGGGCAGCCCTCCCCGCGCCCCGGGGCTGCGGAGGCGGTGGCGGCTCCTCCCCCTCGTCCGAGTTGCAACCGGTTCATGCCGGCACCGGCCACGCTCCGCCTCTCCGCGCCGCTCCGCGCCGGGGATGGGGGGCTGCCCCGGCTCGCCGGGGGCGGCTCTTGTTCCCCCCCAACCCGCCCGGCCGCCCCCCGCCCCACGGGCCGCCCGCTGCTGCCGGCGTGGGGCGCAGGTAATGGGCATCGTGCCGCCTCGGGGGGACCGGGGCTTCGGCCGCGACGAGGGGGGGCCGTGGGCGAGGGGAGCGAGGGGCTGGGCAGGGTCGGGTCGGCGGGAGCCGCAGGGGGCAGCCAGGAGCGTCCTCCGCCGCCGCCCGGCCCAGCCCCGGTCCTCGTACGGAGGCCTCTGGGGCTGTCCCGTCCCTGCGTGTCTGTGTGAGGGAGCGATAGGGCCAGGCCCGTGGTCTTGAGGGAGCTCTGCGCACCGCCGGGGCTTAGGCGAAAGGAGCTGGCTCAGGCCCCTCGTGGTCCCCGGGGCTCGCCAGGGAGGCCACGTCCCTTGCGGTGCCCGTCGACGTCCACCCCTCGGTAGGCATTGCGAGCACCCGGCGGCGCTGGCTGGGGGTATCTGCTGGTGTCCCTAAGGGGCGCGTCGTCAGGATGTCCACGCCCGCCGTGGGCACGCGGCAGCAGGTGCTCGTCCACTCGGTCCGTGCCCGCTCCGGGCACCTGTCAGCGTCTGGAAGGCTCTGCTGTGGAGCCACCCAGTCTCACCCTGTGCGCGGCATCGCGCTGGCAAGGGTGACCTTCGGTCACCTCTTGGCACGTGTCACCGTGAGGATGAGCGCTTCCCATGGCGGTGGGTCTGGAGGTGGATGGAAGGCGTCAATGTGTAACGCAGTCGACTGGAGTGGGGGCGTGGGCTGGCCCCCGAGGGCGTGGGGAGAAGCTAGGCGAGGCCAGCCAGGAGCTATAAGAGCCCATCCGTCCCCACGGAGGACCTGGCCAAAGGACGCTGACCGGCTGAGAGAGCAGATGTCACAGGGAGCCCTCGCAAGCTGTGACGCGTCAGGTGGGGTGCGCTGCACTGTGCTCTCGTTTTGCAGCGTTCTCTGGTAAATCAAGCCAGCTGATGGCTTATAGCAGCGCTGGCTTTACCTCTGCGTGGATTCAGGCTAGTGTCTGATGGATGCTTACACGTATAGTGGGCTGGGGGAGAGGTTTTTGTCTCCTCTGGGGCAGTGAGGCTCTGCAAACAGGTAGGACTGGTTCTGCTGAGCTGGCAGATGTGTACGTAGCCGGCTGGGTTACGTGTTGCCCTGGTCGATGCTTCTTTATGCGAACTGCTTTAGCACAGTGGGAGAACATTATGATGTCGTTGGTAAATTTTATTTTGGTATTTTGTTTTGTTTTATTCTCCAGGCTTCTTCCCTCCTTAAGCAGAAATGAAAGTGAATATTTATGTTTAAGAGCTTCTTGCACAGGTTACAAAAGGTAAAGCAGAGGAGCATGAGGAAGATGTAGACCCGAGTGCTGAGAACTGAGAAGGAAATGCATACATTTGGTGTGAAAGAAAAGATTTAAACGTGGGGAGCTACTGTAGTCTATGTAGGTGGTCGGATAAGAGGAGTCCATTAAGAACAACTGTAACGCATCACCGCTGCTCTAACGCTCTAGGTGCTACTTGCAAGCTGAGGGTAGCAGAAACTTCAGCTGATTAACTGCAAGAGTGTTGCCTGAAAAATAAGCAGAAATTTATGTGAAATCTAATTCAGCTTAAAATGAGGGATGTTGCCATTCTGGCTGGTAGCGTCTTAATTTGTACCAGTGCCTTGCAAAACTGGAATAGCCGAGTGTTAATCACACTGCGATTCTGCTGACCTCAGCTTTCTTTGCAGCCATGTGCTGCTCACAAAAAGCAGCGTACTTAACCAGGCTCTGGTTGCACAAATAACAAGCTGGAAACAGTCACATTGCTACTGGCTTTTCCAAGATTCCCTTTGCCACAGTTTAATACGAGTTTTTGCACTGAGGGCCAATGTTTTGTGTTCATTAGAACGGGGGGGGGGGGGGGGGTGGGGGTTGGTTTGTTTTGTTTGGTTTTTTTTTTTTTTGGTGTTTGGGCCTTTTTGTGGGGCTTTATACTAAATTTTATAGTTTTTTGCAAAAGAGGTT
>JANHGN010007924.1:0-22870 GCA_024605025.1 Megaceryle maxima | reverse complement strand
ACAAAAAAGAACACGTACTATAATGATCCTATCAATGCCCCATCCTCCCATCCCACCGACCCAAAACATCAACAAAAAAATACAAACGGGGGGTTGGGGGGGGGGGGGGGTGGGTGGGGGGGGGTGTGGAAATTCCCAGAGAGCAGTCAGTACTTTTGTTCCTGCAAACCTGTCATTAATTCAGAGCAAAACAGGTTAAAATAAGGAGTTTAAGAAGGTTTCACAAGAATTGAGAGCAAGCAAAAGTTTGATTTCAGTATCTAAATTATATACCTCGCCCCATCAGTCTTGGGCCACATTTGCATGCACAAAAGACCGAAGCATTCACACCCCCTGAGTGATCCACCTGATGAAGTTCAAACGCATCTTTAAGGGTGCCTTGCCTTTTGTAAGACAGGAATCGTTGTACACAACAACTTCCATTAAATGATGTTGCTAAACTAGACACAGACAAATTAAAACACACCAATTTATGTGCTGAAAGACACAGCTCAGGCAGCACACACCAAGCAGAGGCAGGATGCTTTCCTCACTGCAACACCAGGAGAATGCAGTAACTTAAGGAGAAGAGGACACAAAGATACACACAATGGAATACAACTGTAGGAAGAACTCAAAACAAAGGTGGATAAGCAGAGATAAACAGTTTTTGACTCCTCTAATTAGATTTTTTAGCAAATCACAATTTAACAGCTACCAGTACAAGTTGAGTGCAACTCAAAAATGCTTATTTATCTCTGGAGAATCTGGTGCCACTTATGAGCAGGGTACCTTGGTGTATCTAGACTGATTTTTAATAGCTCTTCAGTGGCAAATCCTAAATTAGAGATGCCTAGGAGAATTTAGTAGATTCAGTAGCCCAAAAATGCCCTAGCTTGGAACATACTCCGCTGATGTACTCCACCACAGATGACTACTTATTGAAATAAAGTCAAAACTATACTGCTGGACAGTGAATGCTTCCAGTGACACCTTATGGTGCCTGAGACAAAAACAAGGGCTCCTTTGCCCTGGCTGAGGACACCCACAGTGCTGTTGCCTGCTCCACCAAGTCCCAACAGGCTGTGGCTGTACAGGAAAGCAGCCTTAGCCCCCACAGCCACAGATCAATTGCTTCCCTACTTTGGGCTGCAAAGGATGAAGGCCCCCTCTTTAACCTTAATCTGTATCTAGAAATGAGTTTGAATTCAGTCTTCAGAACTACATGGTGCCCACAGTTGGCAAGGGGGAAATCCAAGGGATGGAGAGTGGCTGCCCCTCAGCTGAATACAGCTTGAAAGCACCATTAGGCTCTCGTTCCTCAGCGAGACCCAAAAAAGGTGCTGCAAACCAGCAATGATATCCTTATAATGTACTTCCTTCTGTCGCAGCTCTCATAAAATCCTCATCATTTTTATTTCTAGTATTTTTTTATACATAAGAAAACACTATTAATATTTTCACCTCCAAAATAATGTAAATATTCTGTATACATCTGTAAAGCTTGACTTAAAATGGGATCAACTTCATGTTAAGTTTTTTTATGTAATTGGCATAAGACATATGTGGTATACCAAGCACAGCAAGAGCTTTATACAAGTCTTTCTCTATTATTTGATGAATTCCAGGATTTGGCTCTTGTTTTCCTGGTCGGTAAATAAATAATAGTAAACAGTTACGCAGCATGCATCACAAAGTAAAAACTGGTTGGTCAACTATTTTTCACAGCAACCTAATAGGACATTGCCTAAAATTGCTTTTACTATTTGATGAACATGCAGGATGAAATATATTTCAGCAGGAGGTTCCTGCCAGCTGGTGTTGGGGTCTGCTTCAGCCAAGGCCACCACCCTACAGTCCGATCCAAAGGTGGACTGTGGCATCTATTAACAGTCCTTCTGACCTCAAAAGGGCTGCATACAGGTGTTAGAGCTTACCCTCACATCACAGGCTGCAGGATCCAGGTCTAGTTATCTCTTCACATCTAAGTCCACCAGGAATACAGCTGCTCAAAATCTGAATAGGACTTGAAGTGAATGGCAAGGAAAAAAAATAACTGAAAGTTAAAATGCAGTAAAAAATGCTCCCTACAAATTTAGTAAAAGTGAACTTTACAGACCCTGAATGAGAGGTTTAAAGACTGCTGTTTATATTTGGGTTAGAAATTCATGACTATGAATTAAAAAAAAAAAAAAATTCAGTGATTTAAGAGATTGGTTTGAGACACTGATTTGCTAATTTTTTTTTTTTTTTTTTTTTTTTTTTTTTTTTTTTTTTACACTCACCTAAGCTAGTTTGTCACTTTGCAATACTACTACTAATAGTAGTAATAAATTCAGAAAAGTTTGTTCACTTAAGTGTTTCTTGGATTATCCATGTTCTCCCACGCAGAGGTGACTGCCTTATTGCAGGTCAGAAGCTTATTCCCCTTCTCTTGACTAGGAAGATGAGAGAAGGGAGTGGATGCATTTATTAGATCTCTTTTGTCTTCACTCTCTCAGCTTTTTTGACTCTGTACCGTTGAAGTTGGAATTACAGATATTCTGAACTACTTTGGCAGTGGGGTCAGTCCTGTGGCAATAGGAGCTGGCTGGCATTCTTTCATAGCAGGTTCTGCTATCCAGCTGTTCACAAGCTGCTGTCAACAGCTGAAGATGCCCAGAACCACCTAGCACAATTTTCCAGCCCTCTCGCAATTTACCCTTTGGTTAGTCAACGTACATAATTTGTCTTTCTTTACACAAGCTAAACTCTCCTTCTCCTGGGGAAGATCTATACATATTTCCCATGGGAATCTATTCTCTTAGGTTTTCCACGGGATAGAGTGCTTACATTTTGCTGTGACATGCAAGGGACCACTCTCTCTGATACAGATCAATTTGTTACGTATTTCTCCTCACCCCTTTAAACATTCATTGTTATTAAGGGTGTGAGGGGCTTGGTCTTCCTAGAGATGTGACACTTTTCTTTCTCAGTTTAGGGTCCTGGGGAAGAATTTTGCTGCTTCAAAACTTCAGGGGAGGAGGATGTTTGGGTTAAGGCAGTGTTATGCAGAGAAAATGCATAACATTTCTTTTCTCTTGATCTTTGTTTAATATCCAGTATTCATTCCATTGGGCAGAGAAGTTAAGATAAACTGACAAAGCCCATGACAGACTAATTGGTGATGGAATTATTTGGCAGAAGATCGCTGCTCAGTTTGACAAGACTTCAAGATGTAGAAACCAC
This sequence comes from Megaceryle maxima, assembly GCA_024605025.1. NCBI lineage: Eukaryota > Metazoa > Chordata > Aves > Coraciiformes > Cerylidae > Megaceryle > Megaceryle maxima. Next base: position 19,663 of record JANHGN010007924.1, on the reverse strand, counting down.
TTGGCAGACAAGAAAGCACAGAGAAAGCTGAAGAATATCTGCTTTTCCTGACAGGTTTTTTAAAGGTTATTTTTTTCAGAATTATTCTACTTTTACAGGCATTGCCATTCTTTGACTTACTGCATCCATCTTGGAAGAGATACTAACAGCTGAAAATAGTTCAGGAGGTCTTGAGTTTTGGATGGGGTGCAGACACCATAGGATAATATTTTTCAGCCTTAACCACTTCATTTTTCATTCTTTTCCTGAACTAAACTGACAATCAGAAGCCACAGACCTTGCTAGTTACCTTCCTCTGGATTTATGCTGTTGAATAAAAGATCAGTGGATAATAAAATTAAGACTGTTCGTGACTTAAAGATAAGCATCCTTTGTCTTTCAGTAAGCCAGTAGTACCTGGTCAGAAAACACTGGAGATAGGTGGGCTCTTAAGCAAATGCTTCCCTTTTACGTCCTGCACCCTTCTCATATCACCCTTCAGTGCAGGTAGAGTCTTCAGAATACAAAGAACTGGATTAACTCAATGTTAAGAACAAATTAAGGCTCTTGGTACACTACCAGAAAGTTGTTTGATATCCAGTGATTAGCATAAACCTCTCCTCTTGAGTGATGCAATCATCTGTCTTTTTCTAAAAACAACATACACTGGACTATAGTTTTTTAAATATCTTCATTAAAAGTGCAGCAGGTTTAGTGACTTCCTTAGAAAATAAATCAGAAAAGTATTTCCTTTTTAAATAATTGCTGAAACTGTTTTCTTTCGTGTTTAACTACTTTATTCATATGCATTTTTTATTACAGGACATAGTGGAGTTTATGTCAGTAATTAAAAACTCTTAAATTACATGATCACTTCGTATTTACACTGCCTTCTGCTTCATTGTCTGCATTTTATTTCTGATTGTATAAATATTCATAGAGAAACACCCAGGGAAATTTTCAAAGTGGTGCACAGAGACTACACTATGCAGTTCCTATTAATTTTAATAAGAGTCACATGCTTATGTTCTAACAGTCTAATTTGAAAGTTTCCCTCCTGCTTTACACCATCTAAAATAACTGTCTAATTCCAAGAAAGCACTGTCTACATTTCCCACTCTACAATCTATAAATACACAGGGGACATTCAGTCTTTTCACATACTTCAGGATGCGCCAGTATATTATATCCAAACGAAAAAGTCTGCAGCCTAATTGGAGTTACTATGCTCCTTGTGCTGCTCCTAATCCTCATCTCTAAAGACATTTCCATTAATTCCTTTGCTGAAATGCCTACTTAGATACACAGAAAATTAATATCCTGGGAACCTCTGACATAATTAAAAGTACAATTACCAAAAAAAGTAGGATCAAAAGAACCACTAAACCCAGAATAAGACATAGTCAACCTGGTAACCCATCAAACAGTCCCAGAAACTGCGCTTTGACATTCCTCCTTCAGAAGCTAATGACAGCAAGTTAATAAATGAAAGGGGTTTTTTGTTTATTTGGTTGGTTTTGGTTTTTTTTTTTTTTTGCCATTTGACTATATCTGAACTTTCCCCACAATGCTCCAGGAAGGTCAGCCAGGGCTGCGAATAGGCAGAATTACAGGCTTAGGGTTATTTACAGTGTCTTGCCAAAGATTCCCTCTGGTTTATAGCTCATAGGCTTCCCTGTTCACAGTTGCTGCTTTTAACCAGCTTTTTTACACTTCTTAGAAACCAAGAGTGGGGGAAGGGAGGACTTCTCTTCAACCCACACAGCTAACCTCAGGAGGTTCAGTGGCCATGGAAGCAGGGGCAGTGAACATGGGCAGACAGCAGGAGCACTGCCAGCCCAAAGCAGCACCTTAAACCAGAAGCAGCTGCAATGGGTTTGAAGTGTTTGGAAACTCAAAGACAAGATCAAGGGGTGGCTTAAGCAGATGGAATCAAGAGACAGGGAAGAAGGGGACGTTTGCTGATGGCACAGCCCCTAGAGAGAAGGGCCTGCCTTCTGCGATGCAAGTTGCTTAAAAATGCAATCTCTGGATTTGGGAGCCCTGAGGATGTATGGCTTAAGGTTGATACAGACCAACCGTGCACTGCTTATCAAAACCCCAGTCTGGGGAGAGGGACACACAATGAGCTGCACCCACCAACAGCACCCCCAGGGACAAAAGGCAGCTACAGCCTGTACAGAAAACCCACACACCTCCAACCTTGCCATTGTCAGCACAAGGTAGTCCTATCCTACAGGTCCACAGATTTCTACTGGAAGATACACTTGTCTTCAGCCTTGCATCAGCCATGGACATTTACAGACATTCTCCACAACCCATCCACCAGTCTTCATAGAGCCTGAAGGAGTGTGACATTTTTGAGGCTCCTACCTCTCTCAGACTGGACTGAGACTTCCCAACAAATTGAAAAGTTATTATTAGGAGACGTACTGCTGGACAGACATGTACAAAGGCTGTGGCTGAAAAAAGCCTTTTTTCTTTAGGAAACCAGATTATAACAAGTAACTGCCCAATCTCTATTTATAGAGCTGTTCAATTTTTTTATTGAACTTTTTCATTTTGCTGACAAAGCAACTTCATTTTACATAGAGACAGTTACCCAGAGAGCAAAATCTTTCAGCTGTCACAGGAGATCCCTTCAGCCCCTAGCTATAAGAGTGAAGCTGTACCTCAGGTTTGCCCTACAGAGCTGCTGAAGGAAGGAGAACAGACACACAATCCTTTCTTGGTTTGTTTGTGAATTGCCTGCACAGGGCCCAGCTATGGCTCTGATCAACGACTCGCTTCTTCCAGATTACAGATCACTTAAACTACTTTTTTCCATCTCAGACCTGATACTGGACACAGCTGGACTATCCTGTCTCATACACGGGCCAGACTGACTTTGCCTTCTTGACCATGTAGCAGCAGGTCACAAGCAAGAGCGATTATCAGCGAAGGGGAACTTCCCTTTTCACCCATTCGTTCAGTCTACTTTAGTGAACACCAGAAAATAAAATCAAAGACAGCATTGGAATGTAGTGAGGGGTGAGACCCCTAGAAAAGAAGTAACCACCACGAGAATGGACAGCATGTATGAGCTCATGACGAACCAGATCTTTTCCTGAAACAAGCAAATCTCAAATCAGAAGTCTTTTAAAAATATTTTTTGGCCAGTGAGACTGTGTAAAAAACTGCAAGAATAAAAAAAACCTAAGCCACCCACAAAAAATAACCACAAAAAAAAAAAAAAAGCAACCAAAACAACACAACAAACAAGCACAAAAGGACTTTGCATTTAGTCTTCTAAAAACTTTATTGCATGCTGCAGTTTTCTGAAAACCCATGTTTCCTTCCACTTTTAACAAGTTTTTCCTTTTTAATGTAATTTCCCTGATACAACATTATTTTTACTCCTATCTTAACTCCTCCACAGAAATCTGTTTCTAGTTAAACACTTATGGAAGGGGAAACCAATAAACAAGCAAAGGTGGAAACTCCATACCTCGAAGTAATATTATTACTAAACTTGATATGTTTCTTTTAAAACATTTTACAATTATATTAATTCAGAACCATAGTAAGTTCATGCTGTTATTTATTAATAAAGACATGACCAAAGTTTATAACAAGCTAAACTGAGACACACTGTGGTTTTTTCACCATCAGTGTTCAAAATAATGGCTGAAAAGGTACAAAGCTGAAATTAGTAGCTTTTTAACATATTGATCCCTATGCAGTACCCTAGTAATTGTTGTCTATATTAAATACAAAAGTAAAAGGATGTTAATAAAAGTTAACAAGCTGTTAGCAAGCTGGAAATGAAAAGTCTTCCTACAAGTTTTTGATACCACTGGTGAAATCATCACTGCCACTCTATTTTCCCTCCCGGATCATGATTTTGCCTGGGTGACACTGTCAAGACACGTATCCAAAAACTGAAAAGCTGTATTGAAAACACATGCTCCACAATGTAAGCTGGAGGTACAGTTTTTTTAATGCTTCAGCATCTGAAGCTTTTAGAAAGCTCACCTTTTTTTTGTGCCACTTGAAAAAAAAACCCAGATGTTATCACATGTAAGAGAAAGAGAGGAGTAAACAGAGACTTGCAACCACGGCCAGTTTGCAAACACTGAAGACTTCGTATAATATAGGTGTAAAAATTTAGTACATCTACCAGTGCATCTGGCCTGATTGGATAGCTGTAATTTAAGCAGATGGCTGACATGTCATGTCTCAAGCATGCTTTTTCATGTTCACTCTCATTTTAATATCATTTTCATGTCTCAAGTATGCATTTAAAATTATTTTTTAACATACTGCACTGTGCAGCCTACACAACCCTTAAAGGAGATTTCAATGTAGAGTTCAAAGCTGCGAACTGATTATACAACAGGAAAAGAAATAACAATTATTGCCAACTTACCAATCCCCAACATAGACCAAGATGGACTGTTCCACAGATAACTACAGCACCGAGCTTTCAGAATGCAATACACAGCAACCATCAGATCTTTGCCAAAGTTAAAATGAAGTTTTGGCTGTAACTTATTGAAAAAATACATGAAAATGCTGCTTTTAGGCTGAGGTGATGTCAAATGCACCTCACCCTTCCATCATTCAAGAGTTTGCAGATGGTGATCTCACTGCAGTGTAATGTTGCAAAGGGTTTGGTCTAGAGACTGTTATTTAGCTTCAGTCAAAGGTTTAATTCTGCAGAGGAAGTGTCAGAGACCAAAATTACTTGTTATGGTACAACCTCTCCCTTCACGTACTTGGTACTAGCAGAAGCAACACACTTGTGTGTGATGAGACACCGTTCTCACATGAGGGCTTACACGTGAGCCTGTCAGTCCAAATGGAAGATGGCAGAATCTGGAGAGTGAGTGTTAGACCCTTGGCTGGCAAAAACAGCACACCAAAAAGTAAACTTTGGCTCTGAGCACTGTCTGGAAAGCTGTCCTAACGAATGTAATCTCCCTCACAGGAATGAAACCATCCTATCAAGCCCACTAGGATACAATGAGATTTAACTGACAGTCCTGGCTTTCGGGAAGAAAGTACCAGATAATAACAACCAATGACATTGATAAAGTTGTAAGTACAAGACGGGATTGTTTTGCCAAATACAAGCAGTAGTGCTTTGTACTAACAGATGCATCATGTCTCATTCCTTCAAAATGAGGATTGAAATGCTCTGTAGTCATTTGTGTGAACTTTGAGTCACATTTACTTAAATCCTCTAAAATATGCAGTCTATTTGGCCAGTGAATTTCAAAGTTAATGAAGCAAACATCCTCTACATGCGTAAGTGAGGGGGGAAAAAAGGACATAAATCTTTCTGTTTGACCCCCATTCACATCTGAACATAAAACACAAGCACTTTTAAAGCAAGGCAGAATTTCATAATGTATTAAAAGCATCTGCTAAAGCCTACTGCTCCTCCTTTATCTCTGAGCTGCATATGCCACCTCGCATGTGTCTGTGAGCTTTTATACGTGTGCTATTTCTAAATAGGAAAGAAAAAAAAAAAAAAAAGAAAAGGAAAAGCAATCTTACGATGACTTAGCAATTTATAAAAGAAAGCTCTTTGAAATGGTGCCCTGAGCCAGTTGAATAATTAATTACATATTGACAAGGTCGTATAAAAGAAAAGCTCAGAGATGGATTGTCATTTACATCCAGAAACCATCATTCTGCTTGAAACAACTATTGGTAGCTTATATGGTTTTGCTTTCATATCTTCTTGATAAGAATTTGGATATGTGACTGATGATATTTTATGGTTATATGTATTAACAATTTGCCTAAAAATTAACCTTTATGATAAACTAAATTATATTAAGAGAAGATTAGTATGTTCTATAAATTAGTAAGAAATTCTTGTATGTACACCGATACAAGCCACAGCGTGCTACAAGTATTTCTTGGAACTATTCTAATTAGGCATTGCATCTGAAATTTTGTGCAATTATGAACCATTAACATACAAAATACAACCAAAAAACATGTATTAAAATAACTGTCCATGAACTTCACTAGATCAGATACAAAAAGGATGCGCCAAAAAATTGCAAAAATGTGCAGTGCTGTCAGTGTGACATATTTCAAAAGAAGAGAGATAAGTTTTCATATTTCTGTCTTCCTATTACTTTTGCAATTAATTGAGCTAGGATTGCATGCACATTTCTGCTAGAGCTGTTCTGTTACGGTACTTCAGTTGCACTTAATAAATTGCACCTTCCATGAAAAGAAAAGGTGATGGATTGAAAAATGTTTAGCACAACCATGTATAATTGATAGATTCCCTAGTGCAAATAAGTGTCTAATAAATAATTAAATTTAATCTCATTATAAGAGTTTTCATAATGGGATAATTTAATTAAATGAAAGCCAAAGGGTTTCTAGGGGTTGAAAGATGCTGCTGTTGCTATTTTGGCTAATGGTCTGGGGATAGTATAGTGAAGAAGGGTAATTCGCATGGGTGCATGCATTATTTAATGAATCCCTCTGAGATGAGGAGGAAAGGACAGATCAATGATAACTTGTCATTTTATCATTGCTTACAATGCACATTTAAACAACCTGGGAAATGTTAAAAACAGAGAGAGAATCTTGTAACCCTTTGCAAGGCATCAGGCCTCCCTCTGCCAGGCACACAGTGAGCATTGTCTTTCGCAAAACAGTGCTTCACTCTCATCTAACATTGTTCATTTTTTTCCCCTTCTTTCAGACCAAAAATAAGAGCAAAGCCTTACAAGCTCCTGTAGAGTTAGGGCAAGCCTGCCCCTGTGAAAGTTATAATGGATACAGCATGTATATCTGATACTAAAAAATTGATAGCTGTGTCATGTGGGACCCATTAACAAGCTTTTTGAGTGGGCTGAGTTTTGAGCTTTAAGTCTCCAGAAGCACTTAGCTAGGCTAGGATACTAAAACCATACAAGCCTAAGTAGTTGGCTCATTTGCAGGTGATCAGTTATGAATTAATGTGAATAGTGAAGGTTATATTTTTTCAGATAAGACAAAAGTGTCATCTTGCACAAAAGCTAAACAGAGTGGGTTTGCAATCTGAACTTCCACTTTCTAACAACCTGTACACGCACAAGCGTTTTCTCATCTAGAAACTTTCATCTTTACTGGTGAGCTCTGAACACAGTGACTGCTGTATCGGGGCAGACTGGTGATCTGTCCCTTCCAGAGGGTCCCACCTATCTGATGGTACCAGACATTTTTATCAGAGAGATGTCAATTGCTCTTCTAGAATAACAACAGAGGGATACAATTGCCCACAGTTTTGCCTTCTGAAGCATAAGGATTATGTAACAGTAAAAAAAAAATTTTTTTTTTAATGATTGCTTTTGTTATCTATTATTCTTGTTAATATCCTTTTAAATCTGAGCTTTAAAAGTAGTTTTTCTTCTATGGGTTACACAGGCTATCATTTGCATAAAGAAAACATTTTATAGTACTGATAAAATCATTTTAACTTTTTGACTGGTGCGATGCTCTGAGCAGAATTGGCAATGAACTGCATAAAAGGATGCTCAAATCTCTCTAGGAGCTCTGGCTACAGCAGCTCACGCAGTCCTTCCACTTTGCATCATATTTGCCAGTTATATCAGGTCCCACAGGAGTTATTCAGCCTTTCTTAATCTTCTTCACATAAATCATCTTGTCTTAATTTTGCCATCTCTCCACTCATCCTATTTTTAGTTGATTTATAAGTGTATTTATCAAATAACTTGTAGTATAGATACTGAAGGTTGTGTATGATGAATATCAATGTCATATTTCTATTTGTTCTTTATTGTCCCAAACACTTCTCAAGCCACACAGAAGTTTAGCAGTAACATGTTTCTTGAACTGTTTCTTATGAGAATCTAAAGATTTTTTTTTAAATCCAAATACACAATATCTGTTTGGTTTTTGTTCAGTGTCCCACATGAAGAATGCAGGAGCCTCATTGTGTCTCACGTATGTTCACCAGGGATTTACACATCCACACTCACTGTTTTCCCCGTACCAAAATACGTCTTGTCACTTTCCATTACTGTTATTCCTCTTTCTTTAAACCAACCTCTTCTGAAGCTGAACAAATACAATGCCATCTGGCTTTCTTGCTGCTGCTCCATTATTTGGTTTAGCACCTCCTTCAGCACTGTAAACACAAACATTTCCTCAACTTTGTATACAAAGTAGGTATTTAATTTTACACTACCATAAATGAATCATTCACGAGTCATTATGGAGATGCAGTGCCTCTTACCTCCCCAACTATTATAGCTTCTTAGAGTTTAATAGCCTGATTATTTCTGTTTAGCCTGTATTGAGGGCTAAACTACAGTAGTTGTTCTGTGACCCAGTGAATCCTCTCTCCAGCAGACAACGGGGATCCGAAAAAGCAGAGCAGTCCCGCAGATTGAAATGGAAATGGATCTAATGAAGCAGCCAAACTAACACCAATGCCAATATAAAGTATAAAGTTATACTCAGCCCAGCAATTACACATCCTTGGGAGCAGGATGCTAAGCGAGACCCTCCAGGGATGGAGGGAAACAGGAAGCAAAGGAAAAAGAGGAGCAGGAGGAGCCTTCTCCTCAACCTTCCCCCTTTATACTGAGCTGATGTAAATGGTGTTGGAAGCACCTGAAGCCAACTCGGCTCAGAAGACAGTGGACTGAAATTGAGATGTTCTTTTCTATAATTCAACTTCCTCAGGCAGAGTTATCTATTTAAATCTCTGGGAGGATTGTGTACATTTTATTACATCTTATTTAATTAAAACGGCTGGAAAGTAAGATCTCTGCTGATTATTCAATAATCTCTTCTGTCCTTCAAGAACTAATGAAGTTCTCTATCCACCTCTCTGCTTCTCTAAAGAGACCTCCAGTAAACCAAGCTAAAATATATATGAATCATTAAAAATCAAGACTTTTCCTGCTTTATATAAAATATGACAAATATAAAACCCACTTATTTCTCCCTTTTCCAGGTTGCAATTCCACAATGGCTTGTTGGAGTATAACTTTAATTCTGAACGGTGTCCATACTTTAAGGGGTTAGGGGCAGAGGGATTTTGTTTAAGAGTGGGACCTTCATTTTATTTTTCCTGTTAAGTTACCAACTCCATTCCCCACTCCCCCTCTAGGAACTGGTATTCTTATACCAAAACCTCAGCAGACAACTATATATCCAATGTTGCAACAGCAACAATACCATAGATTTAAATTATAATCTATGAATTCTGCTCCCTGTTACAATGCTTTCCCAGGCTAAGACAAAATTCCACTAAGTCATAAAAGGCATAAAATACTCAAGTGAAGAAACAACATGGAGATATTTTGTTGGGAATCAAAAGTATATCTAAGTAGAATAATTCCCTTTTTTACTGCTTCTTTTCTTTATTAAAATTCTTATCAGCCACCTTAAACTCCCAACTTGGGCAGTCAGTTTTCATGCAATACTCCAGTCTATGTAAAACGTAACACTGCCTTGTGGATGAACAATGGCTCCAGGTATTCTAAAACAGGAAAAAACCACCACCATGCAGTATGGAAATACTGTAACTTGAGCTTTCAAATCCAGGAGGTTTTTTTTTAAATAGTGATTCTACACATCAATGTCTTCTAGTAAAGACTCAGTACCTGGTACCAGTGAGTGCACCAGTTAATGCATTCATAAAGCTCCGCTTTTGCCTGAATCTCAATACACAGGAACTAGTAAGAAGCAGAAGGAATATACGTAATGTTTGTCTTGTTTTGGGATACAATTAACTCATTTTTAAAACAGCATTTGTATCTAAGTTATTGCATACTTGGGGCTTCTTTGGTTTATCTAATATTTCTTTTGAAATCTACTCCTGCAAACCTAACTTTATCGTACTACTATCACTTAAAGCAGGAGTGAATTTATTTTATGATGACATTAGGATAAACTTTGCAAGACCTATTCAAAATATATAAACAAACCCAAGAATGACTTCCCAAATAAGTATGTATTTTTCTATTTCCACAAATCAACTGAATCAGCATTCCAGCCTGCCTTTTATATATAAAAGGCCAAGCAGTAGCACAAGAATTTGCACTAAGTTGCTAAATCTTGAAATACAGGAATGACCCCAAATCTTTTTTCTCTCAGTGTACAAAGTCCTATCTTATAACTTTGTTCACTTAAACATAAATTTAATAGGCCTCAATAACCAGATAAAGCCCACAGTTTTACTGCCTTTTCTGGACTCCTTCCTGCTGCTGTGAAGTCCTTCCCTAGACAATTTACATGACCTCAGTCCTCCATGAGACATACTAGTTGGCATAATGAACAACAAAACTTCAGTTACACCAAAGAAAGTCTACTTAATAGAAAAAAAAAAAAAAAAAAAACCCAAAACCCTAATATTTTTCCTGCTTGCAGCATGGGAGGGATGCTCTGATAGAACCAGTCAAAATCTGTAGAACTTGGACCATGTGCATGTCACTAACGAAAGCCTTCCCAACGCACTACAGGGATGCTATCAAACAAGAGTCAGCAAATCTACTCAAAAAGCAAATTGAACATTTATCCAGACATAGATACTGTTCAGCGGTGGGTACCACCAAATCTAAATGATCACAGCACCCCATATTCAGAAAGATCTGGTGATCAGCTCCCCTCCCTTCTCATGTTTTTCTGTCCACCCATCTGGTACATCTCTCCACAGTCTCACACAGCACTCCTACAAGCCTTCCAAGGATGAGAACAAAATGAGAAACTGCCACTCATTTACATAAATGCAGAAATCAAAAAGAAAAGCTTTCCACCTCTACATCCAGCCAAAGTAAACCAAGTCTTTACATCAGAAATACCATATATTGTAGAAAAAAAAAAAACAAACCAAAAAAACCCAAACCTCCAAATACCAAGTATAAAACTAGCAGAATTCTCTGATAGGAATTCCTCATGTCTTCTGCCAACAGTTTGCGCTCAAAATGATCTGTTGGACAATACTTCAAAGATTTTATGAAAGCTTCAGCTTGGTTTTGGTCAATGTTTGTATTTTACTTCGAAACAAATGTAAGATACACCCTTGAATTCCCTCTGAGGATGTATGAGAATGTCCCCACCTACCCCCTCCAGTCCATTCTCAATCCAGCCACAGGAACAAAACAATTTGGAATGCAAAGTGATGAAGACAGCTAATGGCAACTTTGAAACATTCACAGGAAGCTGGGCTTCATTCATTTATAAAAAATAAACTGTTTATAGAAAGACATGAACCACTTTTTATAGTAAGAATATTTTCAGACATTTGTGTTGAAAAATCAAATGTGCTAAAGAAATGCAGACCAAACCAGGTAACAGTTAAGAAAAGGAGGGGTTGCCCTACAAGTTTAATGAAATACTAAGTAGTAGAATAAATGGCATAATGTGGTGAAGATGGGTTAAACAGAAGTTCTCTGAAAGTGAGCTGGTGTTCCCAGTAGCTTTGTGGATCTGACTTTTCATTTTAGAGTTTAAAATCCCTACAAAAGCAAGAAGGATGCAAAGAGAGTATGTCCCAAACAGATTAAGTGGGAACAACACAAGAGAGGAGAGATCCACTGACATTTGGAGGAACCTTGTGCAACAATGTAGGTAGCAGAGTACTCCCATTACACAAAAAGGCACTGAAACCCAAATTTTCTTCAGCAGCTGGAAGAGAACACTGAACATTCTCAACCTGAATACCGCCCCCAACACTGAACCTCTGTGCACAACACTTGTGACTGCTCACTGATGTCAGACCAATACTCGAGCAGCACAGAGAGGCACAGTACTAACAAGGAGAGGGGCAAAGAGTCTGAAGGACCTAAACACGTGCCAACAGTGACCTGTTGGGAGTTGTTTAAAGGTTAAAACCTAGCCTTTATTTCTCAGAATAACACATGACTTGGCCAGTGGATTAAATCAGGCAAACTCTACCAAGTTTAGCGGGCTCAAGGGGAACCTAATAGCAGCCTAGTCTCTGAGCAACCTGGTCTGACCTTATAAGTGATCCTGCTTTGAGCACGAGGTTGCACTAGGGACCTCTTAGCTGCCTTCCAAACCGAATTCTCCTGTAATCATAACATCCTAATTTATTATTTCACCATTTATCTGTTTAGATATTTATTAATTATAGAATTATTGCACAAAGAACTTGTAGCTCTAGTGCGTTGCTTCGCATTAGCCACTGCATGATAGTCTTTCAGATCTCCTACACCACTCATTACAGACAAGTGCCTTGACAAATCCTTACGCAGCATATATTAAAAGCTCAGAAGAAAATAGTCACAAGTTTTAGTCAATATATCATAAATTAAATTGTCTTCAAATAGCTCTTGGCATGATAGCTCTCATCTCCATTCAGTAGGCTCTGATAGCCTACTCTGATATGGCAGACTGGAATGATTCATATTACATTAGTAATTCATGAAATAATACAATATACATAATCCTAAAACTATGTTCTGACATAGCGGAGAGGTACAGCTACAAGAAGCTATTCCTTCCCGTTCCTTATCTCCAGATAAAACAACCAGGAACTCAGCTATACTTCCACTAACAGTCCAACAAGTGATGAAGCACAGGACAGTTAGCTCCACCAAGAGCTGTCTCTGCCTCCAGCTCCACTTCTCATAACAGGAAAGGGGACAGATGGCACAAGAAAATTACCTGTATCCTTCCCAGGGAAGAGACAGGATTCTCACTACTTACCAAGGATTCAGCTGGCTACACATCCTGTGCTAGAGAACAACCCAATGACCCGGATAAATTAGTGCTAAACCTATAAAGTGTTACAGGTTACCAGAATTAGTTCTGAACATCTCCGATTAAACCCTTTCTTTATGTATATAGGAAATATGCACATAAGCACTGGGCTAATTCTCCCACGAATTTTTAGTTCCCTGACAGTGGTTGATTTGCCAGATCTAGGAAGTCCTGCTAGAACTTGGAGAATGGATAGTTAAAAAAATTGTCATTTACAATCTATTAAATCAAAACAATGCTAAAAATCAAACAGCATTTTTACATATTTACAACATATTTACAGCATCACTTAATTTGCAGTATTCCTTCTGGTGCAGTGAAACGGTAAGAAAAGTTCTTTTTCGCAGTTTTTGGGTACTTTGCAGAGATAGTTTCCAGTTGCTAAGCAAATCATGTTACAGGGCTTTCTTAAATAAAGAATTGTCCTGTTCAAATCATAAGATTACAGCATGACAGACTACTTATATCAGTGATGTTAAATATGCCATAAAGGTCCAGAAAGATAAAGAAACATACCTTCACAGTATTATCTATAAGCACACAAAATATATACATTGTTTTTGGAAGAGAGTTCTCCTTGTTCTCTGTCCCTGATGAAGGTACAGTTTCTTCAGTCAGAACAGAAGGGTTACTGCTGAAGTTAAAAAGAACATCTGGTTTTCATTTGAGGTGCATTCAAGTGTTCATTAAAGTGTCCTTGCTGGTCATTTTCAGCCTTTTTTTTTTTTTTTTTTTTTTTTTTTTTTTTGCCCTCTTCCCAATGGTTTGCCCCCCAACACTCTGGCAATTTCAGTGTGTCTCTAAAACTGTCCGTTTTCATCATACCATTTCCTTTGAAAAAAATGCAAAAGAAACACGAAAGAAAACCAAACGTGGATCTCATCAGATATTGTGAAAGCAGCTTCTATACCTCACCTTGTTCGTAATTCCTAGGGGTGTTCATTTTCTGCAATTATTCATCTAGGCTTCACTGAACTTGAATACTAATAAATTGTACGAAGTGAAACAAGAAGCCGCACCCAGTGTCTGCAGGGAGGCCTCAGAAACTCTGAATTAGGCTGGGAGCTCCTCCTATTAGCACCAAAGGTGCCAGCACTTTGTTCCTTGCCACAGAAAGTCAGATCAGGTAAAAACATCCGAAAAAGAAACATGTTCAGGTGTTTCCCTGGCCAGCCAAACCATACAGTTACATACACTAAGGATGGGCAGGGAGCAGCCTTTTACTAAGGTAGACAAACACAGCACAACAGTCAAGAAAGAAAACCAAACAAATGCATAAGGAAGGGATAGGAAACTGTATGGTCTTGCTTCTAAAGGAGGAAAGACTAATGAGCAGACCCCTTATTTACAGATTATCCACGTGATTGCTAAAGTCAAGATAACAGATAGTTAAGGTGGAACCACATCCTAGGAAAAGAAAAAAAAACCAACAAGCACAAGCCAATCTTATCAATATTTTTGCCAAGTAAAAAAGGTGGTTCATGTTTGCTGAAGGTACCATTTACTTAGGGTCTCTCTATACACTAATCTTTGCTGCCTAAGATTTTACTAATGTTCACCGCAAATCCATTAAGTCAAATATCCAAGAAAATGTCACAGTTAAACGAGACCCTGATCAGGCTGGGTTTTCTGCTGCCCTAATAATAAAATCCACAGTAGCTGTAGACCCTGAGCACATCACAGGACCAAGCTTGTGATTAAACAAACAAGTGACATTTCAATATGATATTTTTCCCCCCCCATACACCAAACTTAAACTTATCTTTAAATTAACTTCTAGTTCATACAAATTCTACAGAATCCATATATTTAATTTCTATTTTACATGTGATCCATATAGTAAGACATAGTACTATCTGCCTAAACACTCCCATTTACGACAAACAGAAGAATAATTTGTTTAGCTATATAATAAGCAGAGAGGCAGCACACAATAAAAAAAGCATTCTAGCTTTAAAATGAATAAAAATTGATTGCGTCCCTATAAAAACTAAATTGGCAGAGTGTTAATTGCATTTCACATAAACATCTGTAGCAGTCAGTGACTCGTTACCGTGCTGTAATGCAATACAGGACACTTAGGAATAAATGCATCCTCTAGATGAGTTCAGAGAGATTTCCTAAAAGCGCCTGATGAGATTGTAAAAATCTGATTAGTCAGAACTGCTAATGACACTTAAAACAAAGGGAAATCTTTAAATAAAATTATTTTGCTTTTCTTTTCTCTTGATAAATTATATGCAAATTATTGTTGATTAAAAAATGCCTGCCTTGAAGGGAAACACACACTAATGAAGGAAAGGTCATCAGGCAACAAAAGTATTTGCTAAACAAATCTGCAGGCACTTGAAAATTTGGTAGAACGCAGTTTTGTTTGCATATCATAGTGTATCAGAACAAGAAAATATACCCATACTTTATATTTTTTCTTTTTATTATAATGTACGAGACACTCTCCAGGGAGGAAAGCAGACAGAGTTGCTTCCCTGAAGACCTCAAAGTACAGACTCAGTACTCAAAAGATGCAAGCACATGTTAAGTGTATGCCCTGCAAGCTTCAACCACATTAGTTATATGCAAATGTACATCTGCAAGAATATGGTTTAGGAAAGCAGTGCTACGGGACATAATCAAAACCAAAGTTTATGTCTAAGCATGTGACAAAAAGATACTATTTCATTTACAGAAGTTACCAGTAAAAATAAATATACTTCCGAGACTTCCACTAAAAATTTAAGGGAAAAAAAAAAAAACCCTGATATTACAGTTACATGACTCTGACAATAAAAACACATAAGAATTTTAACCAGACAATGATTTCACTCTAGTTGTGGTATAGCTCTAATTTAATGTGTACTGAACATTTATTTTAAAAACAGTGAGGATAAAATATAAAAATCGGTGAAATGAGAGCAAAAGGTGGAATTAAAAATGCTCACTGAAAGTTTCTACAATTCCCTTCATTATCAAGTAAAAAAAAAAGAGCCTGTATTTTTAGCTTATGATAACTTAAGATATACTTAATATGTAAAACAAGCGCAACATCTAAACAGGCAGCTGCACAGATGAGAAAGCAACTACTGGATAAGTAGCAGCTCTGAAGAAACAGCCTTAGAGCAGAAGACAATTAATTGAGTCGAAGAAGTTTGGGGCCGGGGGGGAGGGAAGTATTCTTCCTATTGTGACAGATAAACTGCAATGTCCAATGCAAGACACGCAAAGTGATCCTCCCACCCAGGATGTGCTCTAATCCAGCACAGCCTCAGATTCTTTTAAGTAACGCACCCCAATAAAAATGTGAACCAGCAGGTAGTCTTGCAGGGAACCACAGACACAATCAAGTTGATTTCGTCTTCAGAGACGGTGATAGATTAAGTGACCTGTTGAAATAAGTTCTCTCTCATTTATGTTTCTATTAATATTATTATATTTACAGTCAGCATATTTAAAATACTAAGGTGATACGTAATGTAGCAGAGATCTCATTAGGAAAGAAAAAGTCCACTAAAAGTTTCAAAAGGCTGATTTTTATTCCTAATTATAGATCAATGAAAATTGGTCTCAAATACACAGCAGAAATGTCCTTTGTAGGTAAACGATAAAGTAGCTTCCGATAACAAAAACAGGAGGGTTTTTTTAGTATTATCGCTTAAGCTGTTCTATCAGCTGAGAATGGACTTAACGCTCCCAGATTTCTACAAAATGGAGTAGTCCCACTCCTGACAAGCGTCTCTGAAAAAAGCAAACATTTTTCCATAGCCCTGAAAATAGTAACTCCCAGCTTCAAGCGCTGGTTTGCGTAAAATAAACTCCTGGAAATTCATCAGAAGATACAAGCTGCAACCCTTGAATGGAGTTTCAAATTAAATAGATGTATTTTCATTTCACCATTATAAGGAGTTTCTCTCTTTATTTGAAGAGGGCTTGTGTCTAACCTCACTACATCCTCCTACCTCAAACAGATTATAATAAGTTGTAAAGCATCCTGGTCTGAACTGCTGCTGGTGCAAAGACTTTTCAATAAATGAAAAATGAGTGGACAGATGGAATCACTAGAATCCACTCTGTTAATGGAGGGTTCTAAATCATGAACCATAATTTTAGCCTGTTGGTAGCTACACTGATTTTAATGAGACCATTTACTCCTGAATTTAATGCTTAAACTGATTCAGATTCTTAAAGCGATCAGATAAGGCTCAGCAAAATGTGATGCTAGACAGAAGTGGATGTTCAGCAGGACTTCCCTACAGTGAAGCTAGCCAGCAGCAGGTGTTACATCTGTCTGCCAGGCAATCTACACTGCCAGCAAGGTTCAGCTCGCCGAAGAAGGCATCCCTCAACTGTTTTGGGACTGAGAAGTAAGACAGGCCAGTTCTACGGACCCCAGGGACTCTTCTGTCACTTCTTACTGGGAAATCACACTCCTGCTGTCCTTGATTCTCCTAGGCATACAACATACCCCATGCAGCTTTTTATCCACAAGGACTTAAGAGTAGGCACCTACAGTGAAGAGGTTTGTCCACCTCTGGTTTAAAATTTTCAGCCCTGTGGAATGAAATGAAAGTAAGTTTTCACCGTTCACCTTTTAAGTCCTCATCAGCCTAACTACAAGGGATTCAACTCAGTTGCTTCCTCAAAGACACCAGGAGGTACAGGACACACTGAATTTGTATTGTCTCCCCCTCACTGAAATTGCCCCAGCTGCTGTGGCATAGAGTCAAGAAAAGACAGAGCAAGCACCAAAGCATCCTCTCATAGTAAAGTTCTTCTGTGTAATCTCAGCACAATATCTGTAAATTTAAATCCCCAATGAGAAAACAAGCTAGGAAATACAAGTCCGTCTAAAGAACATTACTGTTTTCCATGCATTTCTGCTAAATAAGCACATATAGTTAAAGTATTTTTTCCAGTAAAAGTTTTATGTTATACAATTACTGATTGTGAGCATCTTATGGAGGCAACTGACACTTTTTCCAGGATGCATGAGCAGACACCCCCTTGAATGGGCGAGTTCTAGATGCAACAATGAAATACTAATAGATTTAGCATATGAATGTAGAGGATTAGCTATATGTTTATATTTCTTTCTCTGACAAAGTAAAAGCTAATGTTTTCATAGCAGCTACAAAAGGAAGATCACTAGAAGGCAGCTCTGGCAAGTAACCTTTTTGAGAAAAGAAACACAAGACAAGAAATTCTCCAAGGACTAATGGCAGTCTTTTGGTCTTAAGCCTGGCCAAGTATTTTTCAGACTCAGCTCTTTAAAACCCAATAAAGGCACACTTCTGATAGATCAGAAATGTTTCTGTATCTACTGATGACAGATAGTTTCTGTTCTTTAAGATCTATTATACAGACAAACTGTAAAATACCCTTCTGAGACTGCATGTTGTAGCCGTCTGGTATGACTGCTTACCAAAATACTTTCACTGCATCATAAAATTAAATTATATGTTCCAGCTCATTGGCTCCTAATTTAGATAAAACAGTAAGATCTGAATTCATAAAGCTCGTTGGTCTGTAAGGGGGCCCCTGTCATGACTGTATATTAGGCTATGAAGACTTTAATTTTAGGCAGGTGGCAGTTATATCACACACCTGAAGTGAAAACATGATTAAACATTTTGAGGAGAAAAAAAAAAAAAAAGGTCAATGGGGTGCTTATTGGGAGTATTTATGGGAAACATATTTAGACTGGGTGTTTATGCAGACTGAAAACAATTTCTAGTTACATCCACGATGTCTTCGCTATGAATAGATCATGCTTTCTTCCCTTTATAGATGAGCATTTAGATAAAATGGATAGAGTCGGTAGGGGGTTAAATACCATCGCAAATAAGCATCAAATTTAAACTGAAAGATACAGTTAATTGCTTCTCCCTTCTATGTAACTGAATCATCATCTCCTCGGGAAGGAATAAATCTGAGCATATCTCTTCCATAGCAGCAATTTTCCATTTTATACAACCATTCACTCCTCTCCATTACATTTAAAATAAGTTCAGTGAGTGAAGAGTCTACCACAGAGAGTTCATTTTTACAGCGTGTTAGTTCAGCTGCAACTTCTCCTGAATGATTTAATACATATAGCTATTATGCAACTCAGATTGTCTTCCCATGTTTTAATTTATTCAGTCATTTCCTTTTTAAAACATGTGCTATAGGGTACAACATACCTCCTAGATGTCATTTTGAAACCTTTCAATTTATTAGTTACATTTCTGACACTAAAATATTTAGTTATAAAAATGTAACGATTTAGAACAGTTGGAAAACATTGTTTTCATATTTTACCACTGTCTTGCATTAAGGGCTTTTGTCCCAAGGTGAATGCGGTAATGAAGCAGATGTGATTTGGATAAGCCCTAGATAAGGTATTTTTTTCCAGAAACACACAGTAAGAAGATTGTTGGGAGAAATAGTCATAAGAGTGACCAACCAAGGATTAAAGGAAGGAAACTTGGAGCTACGTCTCTTTTGGTGTTCAAGAACAAAGTCATACAACTCATTAGTTACCTTCTTCAACCCTGACATTCATTTATACAGAGGACAAGGCTACAGATTACTTTAGCAGGCATGCAGAGCCTCTTCCTGAAAGGAACATAGTTAGGAAGAAAACACAGTAGTCATTTTACAGTAACTTGTAAGAGGAACGTGGTCTACATTTGGAGCTTATCTCAAGACATGAATTATTTGTTTCCCCTAATAAACATCCTGTGACACTGGCTACTATGCTTAGGCTCCAGATTGACAAGGAGATATCGCATAGAAAAGATTTAGCTACTGTCTCGGGGTGCTGCAGACCAGATGCCGGAAAAAACAAAAAAAAACAACCACAAACAAACAAACAAAAAAAAAAAAAAAAAAAAAAAAAAAACCCAAAAAAAAAAAAAAAAACAAAACCACAACAACACAAACAAAACTTGTCTCACCC
>JANHGN010007923.1:0-11472 GCA_024605025.1 Megaceryle maxima | reverse complement strand
TCTGTGTTGTCCTGGCATCCGTGTTTCCCTGTGGGTTTGGCGGGGGTTTGGGCAGGGCAGGGCAGGGTGAGAACCTGTCTGGGGGGGGGGGGTGGGCCGGGGGAGGGGGGGGGGGGAGCAGGTGGGGGCTGCTGGGCTGGGAGGAGTGGGGCGTTGGGTGGGTCACACTGCCTGGGCTAGTGCTGGGGAGGACTGAGAGTGGTGCAAGGCACCACCGAGGCCTGAACACTCTTTCTGTTCCCAACAGATTTCAGGGAAGTACTTTATACCAAAGCACTGGAGGACACCATGTCCAACTCCTCTGCGGATACAGGTCAGGGCACTGGGATTGACTGGGATACACAAAGAGCTGGGGGAGTGTTTCTGTAGCCCTTTGGGGAGTGGGCTCACACCATTGGGACTGGGACAATGGAGACCCTTGGTGGTACCACCCCTGCCAGGTGGGGAGGGGAGGCAGCGGGACCCCTGGGGTTGCAGGGACAGGGCCCATCAGGAGCAGTGTCCTGGCCTCTGACAGGGGCATCTCCACAGGGCTGTGCTCAGAGGCCTGCCTGCTCCGCCATTCGCACTGTGACTCCCCGCCACTGCTCCGGGCCGGCTCGGCAGGGAAGAGCAAACTGCTGCCCTCCAAGAAGGTGACACAGCAGCTGTCAAAGACGACAACCCGCTCCCTGGGAGACCTCAAAGTCTGCCGGGGCACCCGCGGGCTGGTGGCCAGGTTCCTGCAGAGACCCAAGCGCAGCCTGGTAGCTGGTGTGGAGGTGCCTGGGCACAGCTCCCAAGGGCGTAAGCAGGTGGGTTGCAGCAACCACAGTGCCCCAGGGGACAGGGGCAGTTCCTCATCCTCAGGGTGCCCCATCTGCATCCTCTCCCTCTCTCCCTCTGGCCTCCACCAGCATCTCCATGTTGGCCCTTCCCGGGTCGCCGTTCCCCTGCCCTGCACCCCACGGTGCCGGCACCCTGGCTGCAGGCAGAGCCTCCTTCCTGTGGCACTGTCCTTGCCCAGCCTTTCCTGGCATGGCAGCCCCTTCTCCTGGGTCCCCGCTGTAGCTGCGAGTGGGAAAGTCGTGCATGTTGCAACGGCTTTGCCTTTGCTCCTGAGTCACCGCAGCCCGGAGGCAGTCGCTGGGGACGTCCCCGACCTCGGCTTACGGGACACGGGAGACCTTGCGCAGCCTGGGAGGCCCCAGTGGGAACAAGCCCATCCTTAATGACAGCATACGCACGCGATGCCACCTTTGTCATCCCTCGCCACCCCTGCTCTCCTGCCCCTTAGAGCACAGGTCATCGGTGGGGCGGGTGAGCACGCGGTGCCGGGAGCAGGGGTGCCAGCCATGCGGCTGCAGCCTGTTGTCCCCCCGGGGCTGCAGGTTCCCTGGAGCGCGTGGCCCGGAGGGGAGCGGCCTCACGATGGCATCCACCTGCAGAGCTGTGGGGACCTGAGCTCCACCTCGTCCTTGCGACGGCTCCTGTCTGCCCGCCGGCTGGAGCGTAGCCGGCCCCGGAGCCTCAGCGGGACCTGCAAGGAGAGCGTCCTCTGACAGCACAGCCTCTGTGGGGACCCTCCCCCTACAGAGTCGGGGGTCCTGCTCCAGGCCAGGGCCCTCGGACATTGCTCGGACGTTGCTGCTGCCCCAGCGGGGCTGGGGTCTGTGCTGCTGCTCTGGGGGCCTCTTCTGGGCCCCGTCCCCGGCTGGGGCCAGGGAGAGGGGCTGGTCCCCTGGGGTGGCTGCTGGGGGGCTGAGATGGCCACGCCTGTCCCCCATTCCCTGCCCTGGTCCCCGTGCCAGCCGCATCTCTACCCTGGGATGGCCGTGCCTGGCCCCGCCCTGTCTCCCCCTGTGCCAGCCGTGCCTGTTATCCCGGGACGGCCCTGCCTGGCCCCCTGCCCTGGCCCCCGTGCCGGCCGTGCCTGTCCCCGTCGCCAGCTGTGCCTGTCCCCCTGCCCTGTCCCCCACGCCGGCTGTGCCTGTCCCCTGCCCGGCCCCGTGCCCACGCCGGCCGTGCCCGGTCCCCCGTCCCCTGCGCTGGCCGTGCCCGTCCCCTGCCCGGTGCCCTCGCCGCCCGCCCCGGGGTCCCCGCGCCCGGCTGCGCCTGGGGCCGCGTTGCGGGGCCGGTCCCGCGGCGCTCGCTGCCCCTCGCTAGAGATACAATAAAGGTGGTCGCCGCCTGCCCGGGGCCGTAGCGCCGGTAGCGCCGGGGAAAGGGGCGGGGCGAGGCGAGCGTGTCAGCTGATCGCTCACGTGATCGACGGGGCGCCGGACGCCGCGGTGTCCGGTGGCGGCTCCGTAGGCTCTGAGCGGCCCGGACGGGTCCGGTGTTGGCCGCGGGGCTGTGCCCGGGACCCGCCGGTGCCGGTGTCAGGGGTTGAGCGGCCGCGCCGCCTTGGCGGCTCCTTCGGGTCCGCAGCCCCGTTACCGTCGCGGGGATAGGGCTGGGCTCGAGCCCCGCTGCCTTGCCCAACCGGGGACTGGCCCGCCCAGTGCCGGTGCAGCTTCAGCACCGGCGCCCCGGGCGTGGGCGGGACGGGAAGCCCGGGCACCCTTAAAGGCGAGGCCGTCAGCGGCTCCGGTGCTGCGGGGGAGGCCAGGCAGACAGCGTGGCCAGGATCGGCTCGGGGTGCCACAGGGACGAGAGGCTTCGACGGTGCCGCGGCTCACAGGCCCTGCGCCCCGGGACCCCGCCGGGGGACGCGGAGGGGCCATGGTGGCCGTCGGTGCCCTGGGCTGGCTGTGGCTGCTGCTGCTGCAGACCGTGCACCGGGCTGCAGGTGAGCCGGGGGGGTGGTCCGGGGAGCCGGGGGCAGCACCGGAGCTGGGTGTCTGGGGAGGTGACAGGGTGCGGAGCGCGGGGACAGAGGCAGCACCCTGGGGAGGGCAGGAGAGCTCTGGTGGGGACGCATCCCCGGGCCAGCAGCTGCCCCCACGCTGCCCATGTCCCCCCAGGCGCCCGGCCGTGCAGCCCCAAGTACTTTGGCCGCGATGCCATGGTGTGTGTCTGCAACGCCACGTACTGCGACACGCTGGACCCCCTGGTCCTGCCGGCCCCGGGCACCTACGTCAAGTACGAGAGCAGCAAGGCTGGCAAGCGGCTGGAGCGCAGCGAGGGGAGCTTCCAGCGCAGGCTTCATGCCCCAGGTACCGACTGCGGTCAGCAGAGATGGGCCAGACTCTGCCTGTGACCTCCTGTCACACTGCGTTCCCTCCTTGCAGATCTTGTCCTGACCGTGGACACGGCCCAGCGGTACCAGAAGGTGAAGGGTTTCGGTGGCTCTGTCACTGATGCAGCTGCTCTGAACATCTTTTCCTTGCCGGAAACAGCCCAGGATCACCTGCTGCGCTCATACTTTTCTGAGGAAGGTGAGAACATTGGAGGTAGTGACAGGGACCCCATGGGCATTTGGGTGCCAGGAGGGCTTGGAGAGCCTCTGTCCCACTGCCCACCTCTGCCCATCCCACCCCCTGTGCCTGGCAGGGCTGGAGTACAACCTCGTCCGGCTCCCTATGGCCAGCTGCGACTTCTCCCTCCATGCCTACACATACGACGACGTTCCCTTCGACTACGACCTCACCCACTTCAGCCTGCGAGACGAGGACACAAAGCTGAAGGTGAGGGGTGGGAGGGAGCTGGGTGGGATATTGGGGGTGTGGCCTGCAGGGGCTCAGCTCAGGTGGTCACTCTGTCCCCTCCTGCAGATCCCCATCCTGCACCGAGCCTTGGCCATGAGCAAGCGGCCACTGTCTCTCTACGCCAGCCCCTGGACCTCCCCGACCTGGCTGAAGACCAGCGAGTCGTATGTGGGGAAGGGCACGCTGAAGGGGCAGGCAGGGGACAAGTACCACAAGACCTGGGCCAACTACTTTGTACGGTAAGGGGCGTCTGGGGAGAGAGGAAGGAGGAGATACCCAGTGGATCCTCAGCAGTGGTGCTGCGGGGGGACCCTGTGGCTCACCCCTCTGCCCTGTGCCCAGGTTCCTGGACGAATACGCCAAGTACAACCTGACCTTCTGGGCAGTGACGGCAGAGAACGAGCCCTCGGCCGGGCTGATCAACAACTACCCCTTCCAGTGCCTGGGCTTCACGGCCGAGCAGCAGCGGGATTTCATCGCCCGGGACCTGGGCCCCGCGCTGGCCAACAGCTCCCACCGCCACGTCCAGCTCATCATCCTGGATGACAACCGGCTCCACCTCCCCCACTGGGCCAAAGTGGTGAGTGCAGCCTGGGGTCCGCCAGCACGGCGAGCCGGGCAGAGCGCCAGTCCCACCGACGCAGCACGTCCCTGCGCAGGGCTTGGCTGCTCCATCCTGCAGCCCAAGGGCTGGGACGCTGGCTCTCTACCCTTGTGGGACCTGGCGGTGGCCAACTTTTCTCCCTGCCAGGTCCTGGAAGATGAAGAGGCAGCTCGCTACGTCCATGGCATTGGCATCCACTGGTACCTGGACTTCATCGGTCCCATACAGGACACGGTGGTGCCCACTCACGAGCTCTTCCCTGACTACTTCATCCTGGCCACAGAGGCGTGCATTGGGGCCCATTTCTGGGAGAGGGACGTGATCCTGGGCTGCTGGGAGCGGGGGAACCAGTACAGCCACAGCATCTTGACGGTGAGACCCTCACATCACTGTGCATAGCTGCCCTGGAGAGGCTGTCGGCGCGTTCCCTCTCCCGTGGGCACCCCCCTCCTTGAGCATCTGGGCTGTCCTGTTGCAGAACCTGAACCACTTTGTGACTGGCTGGACTGACTGGAATCTGGCCCTGGACCTGGAGGGGGGCCCCAACTGGGTGAAGAACTACGTGGACAGCCCTGTCATCGTGGACAGCAGCGAAGGCATCTTCTACAAGCAGCCCATGTTCTATCACATGGGGCACTTCAGGTGGGTCAGGGCCCCATGATGCACTCTCAGCTGCCTGGGCTTTAGTTCTGTGGTTACAGGAGCAGCTTGTCAGGTGGCGAACAGACCAGGTACGTCAGGATAGAAGCTCTTTTGGGGTCTGACTACTTTCCTGGGTTTGCTTCTTGCTCGTGCCCGTGCAGTAAGTTCATCCCTGAGGGCTCCCAGCGCGTGGGGCTTGTCGCCTCCAAAGAGTCCAAGAAGACAGACCTGGAGTACACAGCGTTCCTGCGCCCCGACGGTGCCATGGTGGTGGTGGTTCTGAACCGGTGAGCGATACAACCTGGCCCACAAGCACAGGACCCGGTCCCACCAGGCTGTGCGTGTGCCTGTGGCTCATCCTGCTGGGCCTCGTGCACCGCTGGTGCTCGGGGACCTGCTGCAGGTCTGACCCTCCCCTCCCCTCCCCTCCACTGCTTCTCACTCTTCAGGTCCCTGCAGAACATCACCTTTGGGCTGGCCGACACGGTCGGCCTCATTGCGGCTGTGGCTCCGGCCAGCTCCATCCAGACCTACCTGTGGCAACGGCAGTGATGGGGCTGGGACGCCCATGGCTGGCCAGGGGCTGGACTGAGCCCAGGAGAGCAGCTCCCCGCAGGCTCGGGCGCGGGAGGGCGGAGGTGGAGACTTAGAACAGTCTGCACTGCGACCGAGCCGAGCGCTCGGCCAGCTGGAGCAGGGAGCCAGCCCGGGGAGCACCGTGTGTGTGTAGGAGGGCTGGGGGGGGGCACTGGTGCCCCGCAGCGTGGAGATCTCACAGACTGTGAATGCTGTTTTCTGCTGCTCCGACATTAAATGCTGATGCTGCCTCTATGTGTGTGGCTGGAAAGGGCCAGGTCCCTCCCCTGCTCCCGGGTGCCGTGGCTGGGTGCCGCCTGGGCACGGAGCCCACAGGAGTCCCGAGAGTAGCCCAGAGCACCCCGAGCCCTGTGGGGCGGTGGCTGCTCTCCCTGCCCACCCCTGCTGCTCTTCCCCCACCCCAACGCACAGCAGGGCTTACCCTGCTGGGGAGCTGCTCCAGGCACTGGTCTGCGCCCAGTTTCAAGCATGTGGTGCCTGGCAAAGGGGTGAGCCAAGCCCAGGTGCTCCGCTGCTGCCCTTATGGGCACGTTTAGGAACTGGCAGGCACTTCAGGATTTACCCAGCTCTTAGATGCTCTTGGTCCCACAGCAGGAGTAGGGGGACAACTTGAACAGCTGCCTTGGTGGAAGCCCTGGGTGGGGACTGCAGCCAAACTTCAGCTTTCTGTGCTTTTCCTGCCAAGCTGGAGCCACTCGCAGCCACTGCTGGTCTGGGGGAGTGCATGGATCGTGTCTGGCCCAGCTCAGGGTGCAGCGTGCTCCACAAGGTCAGGCCTGGAAGTAGAACCAGCTCTGGGAGCACGGCAGCGTGCTGAGTTCACGGTACGAGCTGGGTCTGGATCGGGTCAGGGCATCCACAAAGTTATGAGGCTCTGCAGGGAGAGGGATGCTGGCCAGGCTGCATCATCCCTGCAAGGGAGCAGAGAGGGCTGAGGGTGCCCCAGAGGCTCAGCACCCGCTGCGGAGCCAGAGCAGCTTGAGCAAGTGGGCACAGGGCCAGGAGTGGGTGCTGAGCGTGGGCACACCCAGGAAGGAGGGAGGGAGCTGGGAGGGTGTGCTGAGCCCAGGATTAGGGCAGGGAGGCTGCGATTGCGGGCAGGGTGAGGAAGGGAGGTCGGGGCTGCTGGGCTGAGCCGGGTCACGACAAGCGGGCTGCAGCCAGGGGATGCTGGCAGGGCTGAGAGCAGCGACGCTGCGTGGGCCGAGCACAGCCCAGTATGGCTCCAGTAGTGCCTAGGGCAGTGGGTAAGCGTGTGACAGGGCTCACTCTGGGAAGCTGGTGTGTCCTGTGCCGTGGTGCCACCAGAACACCTCTCTGGGTCAGGAGCCCTGGGACCCCACAACACTGGGCAGTTTGCCTGCACCCTGTGGAGATCTGGCTGGGCTGAGGGCCAGGGGCATCCCTGGGCATCCTGCCCTGAGGCTCTTTATGTTTGTCCACAAGAGGGAAATATTTCTCCAGGATTGCAGGATTCCCTTCCAGCATCCCCCTTCCACCATCCCTGTGCCCAGGTGCAGAGCTGCACCTCTGCTCCTCTACCAGCTGCTTCTTTCCCCCGTTCTTACTTACCCAATTCCTTTAGCGTTTTCCTGGCACTGGTAATAAAAGCTGATGGCCGGATGCTGAATCACCTCAGGACTTGTGCCCTCATCCCTGTGCTCTGCTCGGCTCTGAAGGACTGACTAGCTCTGGGTTAAAAGGAGAGGGGGCGAATCTTCCAACGTTGTTGGGCTTGGCTCATTAATTCTTGTGCAAAGCTTTGGCTCATTTTGGGGATCACGTTGGCTGGTGGCTGCTGGGGCTGGAAGGATGGGACCCCTCCTCCCTAGCAGCTGCTCTGGAACCAGTGACCACCATCAAGGGCCAGGTCTCTCCATGCTCAGGTCAAGGTGCAGCTGCCTGGCAGGACCCTGGAGCCCGAGCTGCCCCCACGATGCTGCATCGAGGCTCTGCACGCCCAGCTCCCACTTTGGCACTGATGTTTTCGGAGCCACCAGTCCCTGTAAAGGCAGCTCAGCCCCAGCTCTGTGTTTCCAGGGACCCCATCCCCCCTGGCCTGGTTAAGGGGACAAAATTTACTCTCCTGCCTCCTCTGAGGGCTGTGGGGCATGTCTGTGAACACCGTGAAAAACCCCATGTGCTGGGAGGACCAGCAAGAAGCGGCTTTGAGAGGACTTGGTGGGGCTGCCCAGCATTGCCCGTGCCACCCGCTCTGTACCAAGGCGTTCCCCTTCCCCTGGGTCTCACTTTTCCTGCTCAGCAGGAAGCTCTTATCAACTACTGCTGATAGGGATGAGCTCCAGCAGCCTCCGCAGTGATTTTGCTCCCAGGAGCTTTGGGGGGGGGGGTGCTGTGGGGCCCCAAGCCAGCTGTGGGTCTGTGGCTAGATGGGGGGCAGGCAGAGCCAGACCCCAAAATAGGGAGGGAAAGGGTGTAGGGGGCATTTGGGGTGGCTGGCGACAGGCCACAGCTGATCACTGTGGGGAAACAGGGGCTGACCCATTAACCCCTCCCCAAAATTGGGGCTTATTAGCCTGGGTGTAGCAGCTAGGTGACATGTTAGTCAGAGCTGGGGGTGGGAGACCCAACGGGGCAGAGGGACAGGGCCAGAAGCTTCCTTCCCGGGCTGCCTGTTTGCCCCATGAGTCGGAACTGGGGGCTGCCTGTCCCCATCTGACCCTTCTCCAGTGGCAGCTGGTCTGGGCACCCTGTGGCTTGGCTCCAAGTGGCAGGCGAGGTGTGGGACCAGAGCAGGGACCATGGTTGGGACCGTGGCAGGGACCATGGCTGTGACCATGATAGAGACCATGGCAGGGCAGCGCTGGAGGGTAGAAGGAACTTTGATTAATTGAATTGCTGCATCTGATATGCCATAAAAGGAGAAAATTAGTCATGAAGTGCTGCCTCACCCAGAGAGGGAGAGCTAACGGAGCAGCTTAACCCTGTGGAGGGAAACTGAGCCCCAGCATGCGATGCTCTTGGGCAGCTGGAGCAGAGGTCTGAAGCTGGCTGCTCCCTGCCCCCTTGGGCCACCCCTGTGGAGAGATGCTGAGGCCATCCCCCTGGTGACGGGTGTGTGTCCACAGGAGCAGGCACATCCTGGCTGATGTGACCAGCACCAGGCGGTGTCTACGTGCCTGTGTGAGCTGGCCCAGTACAGCCTTGGCTCTTTGGACTGGGAGGGTGGCCCTTGAGGGAACAGGGAGCGGTTTGTCACCAGGCACTGAGGAGCAGATCTCTGCTCCTGGCACGGCCGGTGTTGGGGCGGCAGGTTCCCCCTCTGTGGATTCCCCTCCATGGTTCTGGCTCAACAGAGCTGCCCTGGCTGCTGCTGCCAGGGGCCAGAGCACAGCCCTGACTGGGCAGGAGCTGGGGCACTTCCCAGTTTGCTGCTACCACCGCTGCCATCCACGGGGTGTGCTGAGGTGGGGTGAGCCGTGCAGAAGGCTCAGGCAGGGCATGGCAGCGGCCTCAGCTCCTGTGAAGCTGCACCTGGTGGGTGTTTTACTGGTGCCCTTGCGCCAGTCCACGTTTGCCATCCTTGCCTAGGGATCCTGGACCCTCCCTGTGCTGGGTGCAAGGCCACCCAGCACCCCCCCACCCCATTCCTTGGCAGGGGGGATGGGTGAACCGGGGCGATGGGCAGAGGTAAATGGCCCAAGGTGCTGTTACTGCTGGAGCTGCCCTTGGGCTCTGCTGCATTTCCAGGGACTCATCCAGACCCTGCCTGACAAAAAAAAAAAGGAACCAGCTCTTCCTTCCCAGCATTGCAGTGGGTGCTCAGAGCTGCCCACGCTGAGTCTCGCTGCGCTGATGGGGCCTTTCACGTAGCCAAGAACTGTCAGCGTGATGTCCCCATCTCTCCTCTGTGGGGGCTGATGCCCTTGCATGGCAAGGGGGGACGTGGTGTTCCCTGGCTCCAGCTCCACGGTGAGGAGACGTACGATGGTCCAGGTCTAACACTAGTAGTAGGTACGGGCCAAGAGGAGGGCAAGGAGGAGCTGTGGGGGTGGGAGAGGGTGTGCTGCGAAGGGAGGTCTCGAAGCGGCCGCCCGTAAAGGTGACGTGGGGAGACTGGAGCTGCATGAGGAGGAGGAAGGCTGGCAGCAGCGCAGGTTGGGGTGCAGCCGGAGTGGAAGCGGGTGGGCTGTGGGCTGCTGGGAGGGATGGACCCACCTCATCTTCCTCCAAGGTGAGGAGGGTCTTTGCTGAGGAGGGGAGGATGGAGTGTGCAGCAGGAGCTCCCTGTCAGGGGAAGGAGAAGTGGGAGCAGAGGAGACGGTGCTGATCCAGCTGGGGAGCACAGTCTGTTCCTCCACCCTCTCCTGCACCTGCCTTGGCTGAGGGTGTCCCCACTCACAGGCTCTGCTCTCCAGGACCCACTGGAGCTGGGGGGACACGGAGGGGCCATGGGGGCTGTCGGCATCCTGGGCTGGCTGCTGATGCTGCTGCTTCAGGCAGTGTCCTGGGCTGCAGGTGAGCTCAGGGATTTCGTGGCGGTGGCAATGGGATGGCATGGCTTCGGTGCCAAGGTGTCCTGGGACAGGGTCAGGAGCCTGGGGGCAGCACCAGAGCTGGGTGTCTGGGGAGGTGACAGGGTGCGGAGCGCGGGGACAGAGGCAGCACCCAGGGGAGGGCAGGAGAGCTCTGGTGGGGACGCATCCCCGGGCCAGCAGCTGCCCCCACGCTGCCCATGTCCCCCCAGGCGCCCGGCCGTGCAGCCCCAAGTACTTTGGCCGCGATGCCATGGTGTGTGTCTGCAACGCCACGTACTGCGACACGCTGGACCCCCTGGTCCTGCCGGCCCCGGGCACCTACGTCAAGTACGAGAGCAGCAAGGCTGGCAAGCGGCTGGAGCGCAGCGAGGGGAGCTTCCAGCGCAGCCTGCGTGCCCCAGGTACCCACTGTGGGTGGTGGGAGTCACCACAGGACCCCCGAGCACCATGAGCTGAGCCGAGGTCTCCCTCGCAGGGCTGCTGCTGACACTCAACATCTCCACACTGTACCAGAAGGTGAAGGGCTTTGGTGGGTCCCTCTCTGATGCTGCTGCCCTCAACATCCTGGCTCTGTCGCGGCCAACCCAGGACCACCTGCTGCGCTCCTACTTCTCTGAGAGCGGTGAGCGATGGGGGCAGCTTGTGGAGACCCCGGAGGTGGCTGCACCCATCTGTGCTGCAGGGACATCCCATCCCCCGGGCAACCCACCCCGGTGCCATTCGCTGCCTTTTCCGCTCTGCAGGGATCGAGTACAACCTCATCCGGCTCCCCATGGCGTGCAGCGACTTCTCCGTGCGCCCCTACAGCTACGATGACGTCCCCCATGACTACGAGCTGAAGCACTTCAGGCTGGCAGAGGAGGATGTGAAGATGAAGGTAGGAGGCTGAAGCCATTTCTGTTGGTACCTTGTCCCCTGTCCTGCCAGAGCTTGCGCGTGTGCTGGGACCCCTGTGGCCAAGCCCCATGCCCGGTGGCAGGGTGTGTGGGGACAGCCCATGGGAGTTGGCACCTCCTCTGGGGCATGTCCTGGCTCATTCTGGCTGGCACTGGCAGGGTGCGGAGCCAGGGCACTGTGCCATGGGGTGGTGCTCACAGGCTGCCATTCCCCACAGAGGTCCCTTGAGTGCTCCCCTTCCTCCCGTGCTCGGATGTGTGCTTTTGGGGGCAGAGGGGCTGCGGCTGGAACTGAGCTGGTCCCTCTGTCCCCTCCTGCAGATCCCCCTCTTGCACCGAGCCTCAGCCATGGCCAGGTGGCCACTGTCCCTGTACGCCAGCCCCTGGACCCCCCCCGCCTGGATGAAGAGTAACGGGGATGTCCGTGGGAAGGGCACCCTGAAGGGACAAGCAGGGGACAAGTACCACAAGACCTGGGCCAACTACTTCATCAAGTACCATTCCCCCCGGGGCTGGGATGCAGGGGGCCCTGGGGGCTGGGGAGCGGGTTGGGGTGGGGAGAAGGTGGGCAGGCACAGCTGACCCTCCCCCTGCTTCTCTATGCC
>JANHGN010007921.1:4344-24103 GCA_024605025.1 Megaceryle maxima | reverse complement strand
CCTTCTTGGCCCACCTCCCCCGTGCTGCGTTTGCCTCAGATCGAAGCATCTATTTTACCCTCCCTTGCTTTGCCCTGCTGCCAGCATTAAGGGGTTTCCCATATTGCATTAAAACACCCCCTACAACCCAACCCGAAGCGTGCGCATCCCGAGCTCACCCCCATCGCTCACCCCACCAACCGCACCTTTCATGTTCTCCCAGTACCCCGGCATGGGTGCTGGGCACCCAGCGTGGTGAGGTCGGAATGGGGGTGGGAGGGGTCCCACAGCTGCCTGAGCAACAACCCCAGCAACCCTGCCGGGCGTGGGTGTGGCTGAGCACCCTTCGAAGGGAGCTTGTCCAAATTCGTGCTTTAAATAATGACAGCAAAGCAACGGCTCTAGGAAAGATTTGCATTTAGAGGCAGAGAGGATTAAGGGGAAAATAAAAAAGAGGGGAAAGAAAAAAAATTATCTCCTGCCACTCATCTCTCCATCCATCAAAGGCACTTGCAGATGGGGTATTGCTATTTAATTTTTTTTTTTTTTAAGGATTATTAGAATTTAAATCCTGAAAAAAAACCAAAAAAACCAAACCTAAACAAAACAAAACAAAAAACAGATGGAGAAAGAGGCAATGAAAGAAAACAAGCCCAGCCCAGTGCCTGTGGGGAGAGAAGCAGAGGAGTGGCCGGGCACAGCATGCACCCATGGCCTTTAAATGCCCCAGTAGCCAGTCTCAAATATCTCTATTTATTTATACATCCTTACATATATACTTATATCTATAATTATTAAACATATAAAACATTGCCACGTGGCTTGCATTTAATATATAAACCCTACATGTCCATGTTTCTCTTTCTGAGCACAAATGTTGCCTAGTATTTATGATTGGCTTGGTTTAACCCGTGATATTTCCAATTTAATGTATGACTAGATAATAGAAATACTTCTATTGTGTTCCAGTAATGAAAACAGCCTGTTGTTGGTGTTTAGTTTGGTCTTGTCTCATTTGCAGCCTTTCTATTGAAAAAAACCGAGGGGGTTTTGCTCTGACTTGAGAATAATTCCCACACAAACAAAACCAAAACTTTATTTACGTGTTTATTTATTTATATAGATGTGCAGGGGTCCCCCCAGCTTCTCAGGGTGTTCCCGTGGAGGGGGGGGTGGTGCAGCTTTTATCACCCCCCCCCCCAGGACCATCCCATGTCCTGTCCCCCCCCCACACTCTGCAGCTATCTCAGGGTAGTTGGTGTAATATCAGGTTGGGGTTTGCCACCTGTAACTGCTGCACAATTGCCATAATCTCAGATCCTTTGAATCTTTATTTAGCATCTTTTATCTCCTGGTAGGTTTTTGTTGTTTGGTTGTTTTGGGGGGGATTGTTTTGTTGGTTGGTTTTGGGGTTTTTTTTTTTCCTAAATACTATTTTCAGTAAGTAGCCCCAACTTGAAAAAAAGGGTTGAGAAAAAAAAATACAGCAAAAAAACACCAAACCCTGAGCTGTATGAAACTACCACATGTCAGCTTTCATCTACTGTCAATTAAAGCACCTAACACAAACAACTCATTAATATAAAGCCCTTGATAAAAGCCTCATTTTCAGTGTCTCACAGCCAGGGTAACCCCCTGCTTATGAATATTCATTTCCCAAGCTTTAGAATCATAAGAATTATTGTTTAGGTTGGGTTACGATCGTCAAGTCCAACTGTTTCCCGCACTCAACCCTCCCACGACTGCTCTGACTACAAAGATGAGCTCTCCTGTGACCCAGCACTAATACCCGGAAGGCCTCACCGTGCCCTCCAACAGCTGCCAAAAGGAAGAAATAATATTACTACTATTAATAATAATAATAATATGGGGTTTTTTTACAAGCCCTGGTGCTGTCCCTGTGTGAGAAGTGCTGTGGAGCACAGATGCTGGTGATCTGTAGCCTGGAGAGATGTTGGTCAATAAAAGCCAAACCCAAAGCTGTACGCAGGACAATAGGAGGTGGAAACTCATCCGGGTTGCTCCCTGGGAGTTCACCCCAAGCACCAACACCACTTGGGGTACTGAGCTGCTCTCGGTGATTTCTTGCCATATTCTTTTTAGTTTTTGTTGCCTCGGGTGGGATGAGGAGCATCCCCCACCTCCAGCTTCCACCTCTCTGCATCATATCAGGAGCTTCTCCCTAGTTAGATACCAGGACCTCAGCATAGCCTCTCCTCAAGGTGTAGGAAAGGCTTAATAAAAAAAGAATTCCCGTGTTAAACCATCAGCTCTCCAGCCCCTTTTCTTTCACTATCCTGGGCAGGCACTGGGCAGAGAGCTGGTGGCAGCCAGGAAAGCTGCCAGGGGACCAGTGCCTGTCACTGGTGGCTGGGAGAGGAAACCTGGTGGGACACAGACACAGACCCCCTTTTCTTTTTAAACTGGTTTTATTCTACACAATTTTTTTTAATCTTTTTTTTTTTTTTTAACAACATTCATAAAACATTAATTACAAAAAAAAGAGAATATGTGCTAATACGGGGTAGGTTTTTTTTTTTCTTTTTTATACCAACAATCAGAAATTCACATTTTGAAAGGCTAGTCATACTTTGAAGACACACATTCAAATACTTTACTTCCAGATACAAAATTTTAAGGGAATATAAATTGTTTACAAGGAGCAGATGTCAAGAAAAAAAAAGAAAAAAAAAAGAAAAAAATTTAGTCTTCAGGGTCTGACTTCTGCATTGAATTGAGAGGCTGCTTTCAAGCCACTGGTTTTTGCTGCCCAAAGTGCCCAGCAGCCCTGGGCACCTCACAGGACCCGGTTCAGAGGCAGGCACAGCTCCTGCTGAGCCAGAGCTGGGACCACAGTGGGAAAAAAAAAGGAAGTGGCAAAGCTACCAACAGTGCTTGCAGCCTTTGAGTCTTTCCAGTGGGTACAGACACCAGGAGGGTGAGCGTTCCCAGCACATGGGCAGGGCAAAGCAATGCAGCCCACCTCCAAAACCCATGGGCAGGATGGTTTGGGTGTTTTTTTTTTTTTTCTCCTCATCAGTGATGGAGTTCATGCTGAGCACACCAGCCCTGGACAACAGCAGGGCTGGAGAAAGGCACAACAGCAGGATCTACCAGGCAGGGGGCAGGGGTGATGGCAGCAGGGTTAGAGGTCCTGCTTTACAAAACACAAGCTGTCTCATGAGTTACCCAAAACCAGCCCAAATTCAAGCCTCCGCCCTGGGATGCTCAGATGGGGAGTTGGCTCCAAAATCCACCCATCCGAAAGCAAATATTTGGCTTTACCCTGCTGGATTTCAGGGAGAGCAAGGTAAGAGAGAGAGAGCAATTTCCTAATTGCCCTCAGCCTCCCCTCCTGCCAAAAAAAATGTCCTATCTCCGGCTTTAACGGGTTCACATGGGTGAAATGGGATATGCTGGGAAAGTTCAGGCCTCGAGAAGTCGTGGTCTTTCCCAAAATGATTGGATTGAATGCACTCAGTGACCAGGAACCCAAATGCATTCAGGCAATCTGGCCATCAGCGACCAGGAAGCATTGACACTATGCAAGAACCTGCTCCAGTAAACAACTCGTCTTACATGCCATGATTTAAAATGTACAAAAAAAAAAAAAAAACAAACCAAACCCAAAAAACAAACCCAAAAGAAAAGGAAAAAAAAAAAAGAAAAGTAAAAAAAGCTTCATTCCTTAGTAAAATAGACACTAAGTCTTGCCTCTAATGCTATGGTTAAGAGCTACACTTGCCTTGCCAGTCAGAGGTGGATGTAGGGTGAGCACTGGGGAGTATGTTACAAAAAAGAGAAGCTTTGGAGGTACAAAAACCTCCTTCCAAAGCCGTGTCTTGCAGAAAACAGGAGGGACTCTGTGTGTCTTTCCTCTCCCACCTCCCCTCTGCCGGGAGCAAGGACTCAAGCCCTGTGCCCACCATCGGTGGTGCTGGGGTTTTGCCAGCGTGGTGGGAGGGGAAGATGGGGGGACACCCACTCCGAGGGATGGTGCACTGAGGGCATTGAGATGGTTGTAAAACTAAACCACCAAAACATCCCCCCCCGATGGGCTTTGTGTGGGATGAGGCTGTCAAAGCCCAGCAATAACTGTGATGTCACCAGGACTAAAGTCCACCGTGCCAAGCTGATAAAGCACCTGGAGCGATGCTGACCCCCTGGCCATGGGGACAGTTACCCCACCACCCCTGCAGCTGCCCCAACAAAACCCATCCAGCCATCCCCATGGCTGCTTTCCCTCCAAGGGCCCTCGAAAAGCAGAGGACCAGCTTTATTTCACTTGTTGATGGAGCCCCAGCTCCATCCCTGCCCGGTGTTAGGCAGAGACCACCGGGGAAGGAGCACTTGTCAATCACATCATTCTCCCCAAAGGTTACAAGGGTAGCTGAGATTTAAACAAAAGCACCCCAAAGAGCTGCCCGAGTGTGGGTTTTTGTGGCAGCTGCTCGGCTTCCCTTGGCAAAGGAGCTGGGGCTTTCAAAATCATTCCAGTTTTCTGCTTCCAGCTGGATGAAGAGAAGCAAATTCTGCCAGCGTGAAAATTAATTGAAGCTAAAATAACCAAGGTAACCCCCAAACAAAAACTGTTGGGTACAGAGGCGTGTGAAAGCTGGGTAACAGTCTGCAGGGAAGGATGGAGGGATGACAAGGGTCTCTGCTGGATCTGTCCCCCTCCGCTTCCAGAAGATAAAGAGTCCAAATTCACCTTCATGCAGGTTGTTACTCTGAGGACTGTATGGCCACACAGAGATGCAGCTGTTAGCCAGGGTTACAATCCCCCCTAAACCCCCCCCAGATGCTCAACCAGCATGATCTGGGCAAGTGTAGATGAGATCCTCAGCACCAAATCGGGCTGCCCAGAGCCAATCGCTCTGAGCACCAACGTACCAACGCCATAAGAGACCCTCTAGCGCCGTGCAAATTGTTCCTGTGGCACCATCACACGCAGAGGGGCAGGAATGTCCTTGTCCAGCTGCTGGCCACCTGCCTCTCCTGGCTCCTCTGGAGCAGGCGGCTCAGCCTGGAGGGTTATGGAGCATCTCGTAGCCAAACTGGCAGCTTCAAACCACAACGAGGGTGGGAGGCAGAGACAAAAATGTCTTGAAACTGGGGGTTCTCAAACCCCACGGTACCACAGCAGACCTGCAAAAGCCCTCAGGCTTCGATGGCAATGAGGATGTGGCCTTCTCGCGGCAGGGGAATGATGGGAAACCTCAACCCCATCCCACGAGCGGGCAAAATTTGTTAAATTTAAGCTATGTGACTTTGAAAAATGTATTTCCCTGGCTGCAGGACCTCGGGGCAGGGCATGCTGCAGTGAAGAGGCTCCCGCAGCTGGATCCAGCTTTGTTTCACAACTAAAGGAAAAAACTCTAAGCCGTGAATCACGGCACATCCCAGGCAGCTCCCGCAGCCCCTGCCCTGCCAACCTTCCCATCACCGGGGCAGCCCCGAAAACCTGAAAACACAACCACCTCCCAAACTCCTGCAGCTTGGCTGTCCCGCTCCATCCTTCAGCTGGAGCCAGAGGAGTTAAACCCAGGCACCTCGCTCTGCAGCAGCAGCAGCAAAACAAACACACACATACAAAAAACAAAAAACAAAAGAAAAAAAAAAAAAAAAAAAAAAAAAAAAAAAAAAAAAAGCCAAAACAAAGAAGAAAAGACAACGACTTGGTTTTGAACACCCTCGAGCTAAAGATTTAGTGAGGAGGCCCCAGCCAAACCCCGAGCAGGGCGCTGCTGGGACATGTCCCGCGCTCGCTGTACACTTACATAAGGCTACGCACGTGCCTGCAGCTCTCCAAACACCCCGAGCTGCTCCCTCTCTGCTCCCTTCCAAACCCCCTTCCCACCCGTGCCACTCCACCCTCTCCCGTGTCCTCACTGCCTCCCAAAAATGGCCAAGCAGGGAACGCCGGGCTCTACCTTCCCTGGCTGGAGCAAGGGCAGGAGTCACAGCCTGGCGATTACAGGGGAGGGAGAAGTTTGGGGTTTGTTTGTTGGTTTGGTTTTTTTTAAATCAGAAAACTGAGCAAAAAGGAGTTTTCCCCAGGAATGTTCCGGTGTCACCCACCCAGGGGAGGACATGGATGTGCTAGGCTAGGATGAGTGGATCCTGATGGGAGGAAACAAGTGGGGGTTTAGGATGAAGCTTTTTGCAACAGGCAAGGACCTATTTGACATCACAGCACCAGACTAGAGCAGGCTAAAAGGATGTTTCAGCCACCAATACTATTTCTCTCCATTTCTAGACGCTCAGATCACCACAATCCCACCTCTCACGTGCCACTAGGCTGCCAGCTACTCAAGGGACAAACTCGACACACAACAGCAGCATTTAGCTACAACCAAACCCCCAAATACTCCCTTTTATGTTGACAGACTACGCCAACCTTTGCCCTTCCTGTTCCCATCTGTGTTTGCAGACGAGGCGAACCTCTCCTCGCTGTTGCTCAAATGTGCCTTCCCTGCCATAGAATTTGCCCTCATGTTGACCAAAAGCAGGAGCTTGACCAGATAAAGATGCTGAAAGTGGGTTTGGGAGGCTGGTACCAGAGATGGGTCTGGATTAGGATGAGGGATGGATTCCTTCGGCCAAATTCAGGTGGCTTATGAATGCACCTCATTGCTCAAAATCTCCTAGAGGGTTGATAATAAGAGCAAAGCCCAAAGTCTAGAGGGGATGAGTGTGGGCACCACCATCCCTCCCGAGCAGAGCGCTGGCTGCCAGCTGATGCAGAGCTGGTCGGCTGCTGCTGCAACATCAAACACCCTTAGCACCTAACGCAGGCTCCTCCCAGGGCAAAGACCTTTTTACGGGCAGGGGGAGAATTTAAGGTGAGTGGAAATCTGTAGAGATCGGGGATTTGACCCATAAGTCACCTGATGAGCCAGCGAAGGTGCTACTGCAATGAGGTCTGATGCAAAACTGGGTGCAGTCACCAGTGGGCTGTGCTCTGCAGCCACTCGCTCAGGCCAGACGTGGGTTTGAGGCAGCTCTGCTTGTCCTCTTGGGCTGAAGATGCTACTTCTGGAATTGAAATCCCTCATTAGCTCTTCTTTGCAGGGGGGGAGCATTAAGGTCAAAAATATGATTTACAGAACTTGATCAATAAGAACAAAAGCCCCCAGATGATAGGATGCACCCAAAAAAAGCATCAGGTTTATGCCTTGTCTTAGGCTAAACCTGGCAGATCCCTGGATGGTTCAGCTCCCAGCAGTGCCCTGCCTTCTGACACAGCTCCTGTTGCCTCCTGCTGCTTCCTAAACCAAGGGCCAGGTCAGAAGCACCGTGGAGGACGATGCGATACAGGCAGTGAAGGGGAGCTACAGTCACTGGGAAGAAAGAGACGAACGGACATCTCGGGGTTTCTTTTATAATCATAACCAGACACATCACAACACACCAGTTAACTTTTCCAGCTCGTACTGGGACAGAAGGGCCACAAGACCTTATAACGCGTCAGCCAACGCGGTTAAAAAACCAGGGCTAAAGGGACATGCAGGATCCTGAGCCTATATACAAAGGTCCCGCTGCTGCCTGCGGGAAGGGGCTTCCACTGAAACCAAGTTTCCACAGCACAGATTTGTCGCAGTGTTACCAACCCCCACACTCACCCAGGGGCCGTGGGGGGATTCCCACAGCACACGTCCCTCTTTAAGCTTCTCATTTCGTTAATGGCAGGAGACTAAATTGAGAAAAAAAAAAAAAATCCAATGAAGGATGGTTTTGCAGCCAGGATAAATGTGACTTTCCTTTCTTGTCCTCTCTCCTGGGTTATTATTCCCAGGAAAAAGGGACCTCGGTCCCAGCCAGCAGCTCCTTCATATGGGGACCCACAGGAGCAGGAGGGCATCCCATGCTCTATGCCTGCTTGCTAGCGAGTCTTGGAGCTGATTAATTTCTACTCATGGCTGAGCTCTGTCTTTGCTCTGTGTGGTGGGTACCCATGGGCTGGGCTATTTTCTGGAGCTCTCTCCCTCTCCCATCCCACCGGGGACAGCACTGACCCTGCCCTGCCTCTGCTCAGCAACGCACAGGCTATGAGTTAAATGCTACTGGGGCTTTTAAATCCTTTGGAACCCCCGACCTTCCCCTGCCAATACTGATTCATGATTATTGCTGCATAATACACAACTGACCAAAAAAAAGAGCGGTGGCACCCTGTGCCCTGAGCCAGCTACACCCTTGCACCCATGGGACCCCCAAGCTGGCCGCATCCCCGCATCCCTGGGTGCAGGGGAGCTGGTTCCCGACCCGGCGCAGCCCCGTGACACACGGGACAGTGTTCCAACCCTGCGTGCCTCCATGCCTCCGAGGTGCCCATCCCAGGCACCAGGGGCTGTGCTGGGAGCTGCCCCACTCTTCGGGACCTCAAAAGCCCCATCGTTAGTCACTGGGTGAGAAAACGGAGGCGGAAAGCAGCTGAGGGACCTGCTGGTTTTGTCCATGCGTTTTTAAGGCATATTTTGCAGGAAAGGGGTTCTCCTGCACACCGGCTCTGTTGGGTGAGGGTAGCAGGACCAGAGCTGGCCGAGCTCCCCCTCATCCCAGCTGCAGCTCCCTGGGTGTGTGGGAGAGCAGCAGAAAAGGAGGAGAGGATGAAAGTGGGACTCGCCGCCCGTTTATTTGGTTTGTGCGTCGGACTAAAGCAGCTTTTTCTCCTTCAGAGCTGCTGGCTCCAAAACAGCCTCCGGTGCTGGATGGGGAAGGAGCTGTCTCGGCCATGACACCCAAGTGACCCCGGAGGAGAAGGATGAACAGCTGCAAGGTTCCACAAGCTCCATCTGTGGCCTGCTTTAAAAAGGCATTTATTAGCTGTAAACCTCTGTTGTG
This sequence comes from Megaceryle maxima, assembly GCA_024605025.1. NCBI lineage: Eukaryota > Metazoa > Chordata > Aves > Coraciiformes > Cerylidae > Megaceryle > Megaceryle maxima. The sequence goes on along the minus strand of JANHGN010007921.1, from coordinate 15,280 downwards.
ACGTATAGAAAACTGGAGGGGAGGGGGGAGGAGGAGGGGGAGAGCAATCAAGTTTGAATCCTGGTGAGAGTTCTCCTTAGAAAAATGGTTAGAGAAAAGAAAAAAAAAAGAAAAAAAAGAAACCAAAATAAAAAGGTGGCTTCGAAATCAAAACTGTCCCCCAAAAAAAGAGCTTTTCTGCTAGTTAAAAAGCCTTTAACTAGAAGAGCTTGCTGTGTTTTTCTTTTCTTTTTTTTTTTCATTGTTTTTGTTTTGTTTTGTTTTTCCTTTCCAAACGTAGTGCATCTGCGCTCATCGAGAGTGACGGGCCGTCTAGAAAAGGGCCTGTGCTTGGGCTACAGAGAGGCTGCTGGTGGCCACAGTGAGCGTTGGCGAGCGGCACCTTACATGTGGGCTTCAGAGGCTGGACAGCCTGGCAGCAGCTCCCCGTTCACCACCGCCTCTGACACCAGCATCTTGTCTTTGCCTGAATCCAGGCGCTGCTTCTTCAGCATCCTCTGATGGACCAGCGGGACGACGGAGAGCACCAAGCCGCCGATGATGGGGGGGACGCCGGCGAAATAAAAGGCTGCGTTGTAATTCCCAAAGTAATCGTTGAGGTATCCTGAGAAAGAAGAGCAACGGTGGTTAGAGTCACGACAAAGGATTGACTCTGCTCCTCCCTGGCATCAGAGCTGCAGTTGGCTTCAACCACAAGACTGGGGGAGATTTGGGGGTTTTTAAATAATTTCTTTTTTCTTTTTTTTTCCTTTATTCTTTTTTTTTTTTTTCCTTTTTATCCCCCTTTTCTTTTTAATTATTTTCCTTTACTTTTTTTCCTTTTCATTTTTCTCTTTTTTTTCTTTTCCTTTTCTCATTTTTTCTTTTTTTTCTTTTCCTTTCTTTCTTTTACTTTTTAAACTTTGTCTTTTTTGTTCCATTATTTTTTCCTTTTTCTTTTCTTTTTTCCCCCTTTTTCTTTTTTCCTTTTCCTCTTTCTTTTTTCCCTTTTTCTTTTTTTTTCTTTTTATTTTCCTCTTCCTTTTTCTTTTTTATCCCTTTTTGTCCCCCTTTTTCTTTCTTTTTTTCAGTTCCACACCCCCTTTTTTTTTTTTTCTCCCATTACATTCCTTGGAGTTTTCCTGCTCTGAATTAAAGGCTATGCACAGCCAACGCAGGATTCCAAGAAGGAAAGCCTCAGTCATCCTTCCTATTTAACAAGCACAGGACACAAGCCAAGACCCTGTGAAACAACCAAACCTTTCAGGTGGCTCTTCCTAACACCTTGCCAGCCAGGAGGTAACAGGAAAAGCAGGCAGGGGCCGTTCCTTTGCAGATCACCTCCGTCTGGAAGCCCTGCTTTGCTTATTTAGTGTGTATTTTTATCTACGTGGGGCTGTCAGCTGAAAAATACGTGCTGCTGGATACAAGGAATAACCAAGCCCTTGAAAAAAACAAACCCAAACCAATGAGGCTGTGCGTGTGTTACTTCGGCAAGTTCTGACACGGCCAGGCAACCTTGGAGAATAACTCATTGCCATTTATCAGTGCTGGAAAATCCCTCTGAGTTTTCTCCTGCGTAGACACTTGCCTGGGGATTAGGGCCAGGGAATGAGCCCCTTCACCCAGCCCTGTGACCAAGGACACGTCTACAACCCTGCCATGTTCCTTCATGAGGATGTTAAACTGAATTTCCCTGCCAGAAACAGAAATGTTGGAGGCTTCAGCCCCTTAGCAATTGCTGGTGCCAGACGTGCTGCTGTCCAAGGGCCAGCGCTGGCAAAGTGCTCGCTGTTAAGGACGTGGTGGTTATTGCTACAATTAAACACATAGCCACGTCTTGGGAATCATAGAATTGTCAGGGTTGGAAGGGACTAAAGTCATCCAGTTCCAAACCCCCTGCTGTGGGCAGGGGCACCTCCCACTAGAGCAGGTTGCTCAGAGCCCCATCCAGCTTGGCCTTCAGAACTTCCAGGGATGGGGCTTCCACCAGCTCTCCGGGCAACCTGTGCCAGTGTCTGACCACCCTCACGGTGAAGAACTTATTCCTAATGTCTAATGGTCAAGATGGAGGAAGATGGAGGTTTGGGTGTCTCCATCTCTAACTTTGACTCAGCGATCCAGAGGCTGGACTGCCCGGATAACAACCGATCCCCTGATTATCTCAAAGGACTTCTAGAAAACTAATAACTGCCAGTTTTTCTCTCGGCTTCCATCAGTTCATGTGATCTTGGGTCGCTCTCACTGTTCCCTCGCTGGTTACCTTCTATCAGCCTAGAGAAAGGCCCAGAGCTGCTACAGGACATAGCATGGAGTGATGCTACACTCATACTCCAACCCCCATGCACCATGCTAAGCCAGAAAATTCAAAACCATATGGTTGGTCTCACAGCAAAATGTTGCCATGGGTGAAAGCCACTGCAAGTATGGGTCCAGGTCCGTCACTGTGGTGCTACCAACCTGCTATCGGCGTACCCGCAGTCATGGGCACGGCCATCAGCCCCATGAGGTACCCTATGGCCTGGGACGCCTGCATGGGCCCCACTAGTTCAAAGGCGATGGGGGCCATGATGGTGGTGAAGAAGCCATCGCAAAGGCCAAGGAAGAGGCAGATGACAATGACGCCCTCAAAGCCTCGGCACTGGGGGATCATCATGCACAGGAGACCCAACAGCATGAAGGACGCAACCTGGGGAGACAAAAGTGGACATGTTGTTGGGGTGCAGGGTGAGGGGGGGACGGGCAGCAGGAAGTGTCGTGAAGGTGACACTGAACAGGTCAACGACACCACCCCCTCCTCTGAACCCAGCAATACCATCCATCCCCTGTTCTGGTCTCGGAGAGGCCTTTAAGACTAACCTTTTAAGAAGCTTTTGGAAGGATTATCTGCTGGATTAGCTGCTAGATTTCAGCAGTTTGTTCTCCAAAAACCTCAAGAGGTGAGAGGGTGTCCAGAAGCTTGGGAAGTGTTGGGACCACAGAGTTTGATTGCTGAATGGACACCAAGACCTCAGGACATGTGTGCAACTTCTCTGTACACCTCTCTAGAATAAATTTTCTTCCCTAACATCAGATAAGGGCGTTGGGTGATGGTTGCTAAGGATCTGTGATCTGCGACTGGCCGTTATTAAGCAGAGTGTTGTTCCTGATGCAGAGATCCCATGACCCACAACTGGTAACCAGCAGCTGCTCAGAGGGTCGGACCCAACGTACCTGCAGGTAGATCTTCTTCAGCCCAGGAATGCAGTCGCCAATGCGACCCGAAACCAAGCGCCCCAGCCCTGCCATGGCTCCGAGGCAAACCAGGAGGATCCAGTCCTTTTTGGTTTCTTGAAATCGCTTCTCCACATATTTTACCTGGGGTAGAGGGAAGGATCATAGAAATCATTGACTGTTCTAGGCTGGAAGGGACCTCTAGAGGTCATCTGGTCCAACCTCCCTACACAAGCAGGGACATCTCTACCTAGGGCTGGTTGCTCAGAGCCCCATCAAGCCTGACCTTGACTGGCTCCAGGGATGGGGCCTCCGCCACCTTTCCGGGCAGCTCATTCCAGTGATCTATCACCCTGATATTAAAGATATCACCCCAAAAGGTGACAAGACTCCCTGCAGAGGGGGTGTGGCTTTGGGGGTAGTCGTGTGACCCTCATGGCCACACCACAATGACCTGCACCCACCCCAAATCCAACAGCCTCCTCCTCTCCTCCTACCTGTGCTTGACCCCCGGAGCCATGGGAAGCGACTGCTCTGCCCACCCTGGAGCAGAGCACACACAGAAGCACTAAAAAGCTTCGAGGCTTTTGGTGGCTCTGTCCCTACTGCCCATCCCCACCTTCCCACCTCCTCCTCGCTTTCACAGGGGAGCCCTTTCACGATGGGCAAAGGCACCTCCTTCTCCTTCCAGTCCCAGCCAAGACCCTTACCAGGTTCATATAAGGTACAAGGTATCCCAGGACAGCAGTAGCGATGCCAAAGGCCCAAAGCCGATAAGTCTTTCTCCGGAAAACCCTCAAGTTGAAATATTTGCGCGTCTGGGACCAGCACTGCTGCCTCATGCTCCGGCTGCCCAGCTTGTCCTGCCCGTCGTGTTGAGAGTCAGAAGAAGGTGGCAAGATGGGCCGATAGGTCAGGGACAAGAATATCTGGATGAGCATTAAGGCACTGAGTACTTGGAAAGTATGTGCCAGCCCAATGGCATTCCCAACCATCTTCAGGAAGAAGGGGAGCGGCACGGAGATGAGGCAGCTGCCACCGGCCACGATGCCGTTGGCCAAGCCAAGTCGGCGCTTGAAGTAGTGACCAAGGATGACCAGCGATGGTTGGAAGGCAAAGGAGCTGCCGCAGCCAAAGAGGATCCCATAGGTGAAATAACGAACTTCCAGAGACCTAAGGAGAGAAAAAAAAAAAGTAAAACTCACATCCAGGTGGTTACGTTACGCAGAGGTAAGGAAAACTTCTCCTGCTCAGTCCTGCAAAACACGGAGTCAAGACCCAGGTCTCAAATACCAGGGGAGCTACACAGACAGTCTGACCTCAAGGAGCTTATTCTCTAGCCAGGATTATCCTCATTTCACAGCTGGCACGTTAAAGCTTCAGGAAAAGGAAGTTTAGCTGGGGAGCACGTTCCGCAACAAGGAGAAGGCAGCAGCCAACCTGCCCTCCTTGGGAAGCTGACCTAAGTTGAGTGGTTTTTAAATTACAGCAAGCAAGATTGTCTAAGGTAGGCAGGGTGGGTTATTTTTAGCTAGAAATCCCTTTTTTCCCCCTCCACGGAAAGGACTAATTGAAAACATTCTGCACCCAGTGTTTGAAAGCAGAAGGCACCAACCCGACTGGTTATTAGGCACTTAAGGAGGGAACACTGTGTTTCTGCCCAGGCTGGTTAATGAAGGTCTTCTTCTTTAAGCTCCTCTGGGAGCTTCAATTAGACAGCTAATAGATCTCATTTGTACCTTACAGTGGTGGCTGCACTTGAGGAGAGAGCGAAATGGCTGCTCTACAGAACAGGCAGAAAGTCCTGAGAGCCCTTGGAAGGAGCGTTTCCCAATTGCCAGCCTGGTTTTTCCCAACAGAGACAACTGAGAAAGGAGCCTAAAGTTAGGCAGCGCAAAAACCCGCCGTGCTTCTCTCCAGATGCTGGATTTGTTCTTCAGCCATGTGAGATACGTTCAGCTGCAAAAGCCTGCCATGAAATACTGCACGGGAGGAGAGCGTGATGGAAGCGTTTGGGGAGCTCCCCGGGCAAGCCGCAGTTCACAGACTGGGTCTTTCCTTCAACACTCAGAACAACTCATGTGGAATCCTGAGTGGTGGTCATGAAGCAAGCGAGAAGGCAGCAGCCCAGATCTAACAGAGCAGTTTGAAGTCAAACAAGTGTCTACCAGCTCATCATTTCTTCCATTACACACTCGTCTCTTTAGCTAGCCAAGCAGAAAGAACGTGCTTGCTGTACCCAGCGGCTCAAAGACAAATGACTGTCATGAAAGGCAATTTCCAGCTACTCCAGAAGGAAGCCACATCAGAAACCCCCTCCGCAGGGGCCAGGCAAGCAGCTGGGCTCCGCAGGCTGGGCTGTGTCCGACCTCCCACGCACCAGCCTTGGCCATCTCCGCTGGGTCACGCCAGCTTTGGCTCCACAGCTAAGCTGACACGTTGGATAAGTGGAGACAAATGCCGTGGCTCCCATCTGCTCCCTGTTGATACTAAGACACCCCTGCATGAGCAGAAGCTCCTTTCAGCTGTGCTTCTTAGCCAGGATTTCCCAACCAGCTTGCTGGGAATCAGCCAGCAGCTCTCTGGTGGGAAGAAAGTATGGAGAGGAAGAAGAGGCAGGGGAAAAGGGACTCAAACCTCACCACAAAATGCTTAATGGTGCAGAAAAGGAAGGCTGGGAGGACACTGGGGGGGCATATGAAGACAGCCCTGCTGAACTGGCCATCATCTCCTAGTCCTCACACTAAAACATCCCTATTAAAACTGGGAGGAAGTTTTAACATAATTGGGATTTCTCTTTTCTTGAGAGTGCCTAAGATCTGCGGTGGCTCAAGTTGATTCTGAGTGCAGGAGACACCCCTGTGCAAGACAGCAAAGCAAGGAAAACCCTCACCTTGACCCCACCAGAAAAATTCAGCCTTCCCCAGAGCTCTGCTTTTCAGCTTATTTTGTTTACTAAAGTGGTTTTTGTACAAAACTCCCACTATTCTGAGAGTAGGAGGCACTGAGCTGGGTGCTGGGGTCCTGTCGTGCAGACTGGGTGGCTCAGCATGGTTTTGGATCAGCTCGGTGCCGTGCCAGGAACCGCTGCTCCTCTGTTTGGACAAAGCAAAACCATTTTAGAGAAACCAGGAGATAACAGGTCGATTCTCCTCGATCCAGCCCTGCCTGAGCCCACCAAACCCAGGCTGCAGCACCCGAGCGGCAGCTCCCTTCGCACCGGCGTGTGTAGTCCAGCCAGCACTGGGCACGTCATCTCCAGCTGCAGGGAGCTGGAAAAAGGGGCCCCCAAAACCAAAACCAACCCCCTTCTCCATTGTTCTGGGTGAGCAGCTCTGAGTTTCGGGACCAGCTTTCGCCATCCAGATGGAAGGTTGCCAAATCCCACAGCCCCGCTGCTCTTCCTCCGGCTCTGGCTGGGCTGTGCCGAAGGCAGCTTCCCTCGTCGCGGTCCAGCTGCAAAAGGGGCTCCTTTCTCCCTTAAAAGGCAGCCAAAGGAATGTGAACTGAGCACGAGAAGGCAGGAAATGAGGATTTCAACTCTGGAGCTCTCCTGGAAATAATATTCTTCTCTGCCTGTACTGTTTGACTTTTATTATTTTTTTTTTTTTCCCTTTAAGCCCAACACAACAAGCCACTGGCAGCGATGTGGTCCCAAGAGCTCTTTTCCTTTGCACGAACAATTTACAGTGGTGATGGGAGGGAAAAGACCAAGCTCTGTTGATTAGAAGGAAAGCAAGATGACATGGGAAGCGCCTGCGATCTGTGCTGCCAGGAGCCCGGGCACACCTTCCCTCAGGACCAGCTGCATTTTTTCCCCTGTTACTATATTTTTTGAGATACAAAGCGGTGGCATCTGCGGAGGAAGTTGCAGAAGGTGGTTCCTTCAACACTGCTGCCCGAGATGGTTGTAGCACCTCAAGTCTTCCAGCTGCAATTGGCCCCAGTCCCGGGAGTTTTGGCAGGAGGCTAAGGAAGCTGCGTCCAGCCTCCCAGTGTGATGAGGGAGCTCTGGCAACCGGGGACTGGGGGACCCATCACACAGCACGTATCCATGGGGAACAAGGGTTGGGGTCAGCACGAGGGTCTTGCTGACTGGGGTAAAAGGGAGCTGGGGTCCTGATGCCCTGTGTGGGCAGGGAGGATCAAAGCACTGACAAGTAGCCCTCTGGGAAACTAGAGTGCATTTGCTTTCAAAAACCCACTTCTTGAAGTGTTTAAATTAAACCAATTTTGATTTTAACTGAAATCCAACCCAAAGCAATGTTTTCACTCAGAAAAGCCAGGGAAAACGATGATTTGGAGAGTGTCTCCACCAAGCACCTAATAAAGGACCCCAGCGATGACCTCTTTTTTGCTCCCCCAAAGGTGCAAATCTCTTGGGTTGGGACAACTCTCACATGGCACCGGGTACGCCTGCCATCCAAATGCACATCGGCGAGCACCTGCCAGCAGAAATCCACAGCACGGGATCAACCACGGAAAGGGAGGAGCAGAATCGCCCCGTGCAGCCGCAACACAACCAAGGTGGTGTGAGAACACCACAAACTGCTCCAAACCCCCCCTGCATCCTCCTCCTCATCTGCCCTGCATGGAAACTTCCTCTTGCCAGGAAGGGAAAACTCCCTTTTTTCATATTATAGGGAAAAATAACCCATCAAATATTATTTTCAGCATTAATTGACTTTCAGTACCAAACATGAAATTGGTTGCAGAGGAGAATGGCTTTGTCCACGAGCGTCTCTTTGGAGTTGCCTGCAAGAGGCACGTCAACTTCTTGCTGCCTGTTTTACAGATCAAATGAAGGACCCGAGGGCTGAAATCCCATAAACCAAAGCTCCTCACTCGGGTAAAATTTACACTTTTGTTATATAAGGACAAAAGAGCGACTTGGTTTAATTTGGAGAGAAACGCGCTGCGTCCACGTGAGCTGCATGGGGGCTGTAAGGATGCCAGGAGGTCTCTCATCTAGATGGAAACCAAACTTTGCCCCACAAGGCAGCAGCAATGTGTAGGCAGAGGGGTTGAGGGGATCAGTGAGGAAGAGGAGCTCGCCAAAGAGCTGGATGTTCCCTCTGCAGCCTTACTTGGTGAAGGAGCTGGAGAGGAGTCCGATGAAGGCGATAGCAGCTCCCGAAGCTGCCGTTGTCCTGCAGCCAATCCGGTCGGTGAAGATGCTGACGATGGGAGAGCAGAAAAAAATCATGCCCATGGCCAAGGAGCCAACCCATGCTAGGGAGAGAGAGAGAAGAAAGGAGACAGTCAAATGAGGGCCAGGGTGGGAGCAACCAGGGACCAACTCCAGCTTTGCAGGTGGTCTCAGCAGAAAGGCATCCCCCACACCGTTAATTAACAGCCCAGTTCATAATTAACACGGTTACTGCCCGCACTGCCTGTCGGCATCTCAGTTGCCTCCACAGATACCACTTCCGTGGTGGACATCTCCACGGCCAAAAGCCCCCTGAGCTCCTCAGAGCCCTCTGCTCCCTGTCTTTGGCTGTGAAGAGTTTCATGAGTCACAGCTCTGCATTTCCAGGCACCACACACTGTCCCCCACCTCCCCCTCGCCCCACATTCACCGAGGATTTCTCCTTGCAGCTCAGCTGCTGGGAGACCCATGGGGTGTGCCAGGTTAAACTACATCCCTGGCCCTGCCGGGTGGGACCGTGATCTGATGTCTCCTTCCAGCCCATCTCTGGACAAAACCACTGGCTGGCTGCCTGCCTTTTTTCACAAACTCTTTATTATTTGCAAATTATTTCATCCCATCGTCTTCTCCCTGCCCTCCACCTTCTCTCTTTAATGGTTTCTGTGACTATTTTGGGGTGGGAAGGCAGGTTTTCAAGAAAAGCAATGTGGTAAGGAAAAGCAAATCTCAGTCTACCACCTCTGAGGAGAAGCAAAAGGTCCCCTCAGTGGGGTGCAGGAGAGGGCACAGTACAGACAGATGGACAATGGTTCCCCAGCCCTCCCCAGCACCCAGGGACCTCCTGGAGCATTTCCCAGCTTCAGGCTTCTGAGCTCAACCTGCCATGATCAGACCCCAGGACATGTGCTCCTTTTTACTATTATTATGGGGTTTTTATATTCCTTTCTTGGGCTTGTTTTTTTTGGACCCAAACTGAACACTCTGCAAACCCTTTCAGCACAGCCCAGCACAACAATAACCCACCCTCCAAAGGCCCTGAGATTTTACAGAAAATAGCCAGGTCCCTATTAAAAGCAAAACCCAGCTCCACAACAGCCTCTCCAACCTTTCCAAAATAAAAAAATAAAAAAAGAAATAAAAAAAATAGGACCACACAAAGAAACCCTTGCTAGCCTGGGAAGAACTGACCCTTCCAAATTAATTATAAGTTTGCAAGGACCCAATTTACTCCTGAGTCTTCTTCAATACAGAGCGGAGCGATAAAAAGCAAAGCAAGGGCTGCGCGGGAACCTCATGGGGCTCGCCAGGCTCTTGTCTCAACACCAGGCAAAACGCAAAAGAGAGAGGACAACCCCCCCACCACCCCCACCCCTCTTTTCACCGGCTGATTTTCTTGGTTATAAACACAAGGCACAGTGTAATGAAAGTCCTTCTAATAGGATTAGGTGGCACAGCTCCAACGAGCCGTCCAAAACAACTCCAAGAGGGGGTGAGGGGTGGGAGCAAAGCCAAGATGGGGAAAGGCTCGTTAAATTGGATAATATACTTCCAGAAATGTTCCTTTTACTCCAGCCAAGGCAGTAAAACGTTAGATGGCCCCGTCATGTTTGAAGTTTGTTATTTTTGGAAATTGCTTTAAGAAACGCGGAAATAAAAGCATAAAGCAAAGTATTAAATTTAAAGGGCCAGATTCAGATCTTAATAACCCGGAGATTTACATGCAAATAAGCAATATCAATCTCTGGCCCCAAAAATGCACACTCACCTGCAGAGATCAAAGCAAACCCGGGGCACAAAGCTCAGCAACGGGCACTTAAAAGCTCTTCCAGCTTTGGGTTTGTAAAAAAAGGAGATATTGCTCAATTAAAATCGGTAAACACACCAAAAAAAAAAAAAAAAAGAAAAAAAAAAGAAAAAAAAAGAAAAAAAAAGTCCTGTGGCAAATTGCTCTACCTTAGAGAAAGGGCTTACCACAAGCAATGAATAAAAATAGGCTTGGGGAAGAACATCAAGTTAAAATTAGTAAGAACAATAGCCTCACTTCCAGAGCGGGGTTTTGTCTTCCCAGCGCTTCCCAGCGAAGCCCCGGGAAGCCGGGAGGGCTGGGCGAGCTCCAGCACTGGAGAGAAAACTCTGCAAAATCTGGGGGCAGGAGAAATCCACCCTGGTCCCTGCTTCAGTCCCAGGGTGATTCACACTGAATTAGCCTCCCGGGGAAGTGGGTTGCACAATTTAGCCCCTGGATTTAACCCCAGTATGATAGTGGTGATCTCCTTTCAGCGGAGCCAGGGCAAGGCTGGAGGAAAATCATGGCAGAAAGCCACAGGTTGGGGGAAAAAAAATGAGGTTCAGGTGAAGTGTAGCCCCAAAACCTACCCCTGCCCTCCAGACATGGAGCTGGAGTCCTTGGGGAAGAAGAAGTTTTTTTGGCAATCTGTGTAACGTGGTGTTGGAAGTTTCTCCTGGACTTTCCTGGAGGACAGAAGCAGCTGTTGCTCCAGTGGAAACCAGACAGGGTTTAACCAGCCTGAGTCAGGGCTTCCCTTCAGCAGCTCCTCGGATGATGGAGAAGTTATGACTTGATTTAAAGCCCAC
>JANHGN010007919.1:0-43385 GCA_024605025.1 Megaceryle maxima | reverse complement strand
CTCTTCTCTTCTCTTCTCTTCTCTTCTCTTCTCTTCTCTTCTCTTCTCTTCTCTTCTCTTCTCTTCTCTTCTCTCCCCAGTATGAGGTGTCTGGCGAGGAGCACCTCTACTCTGACTTCCCCGAGATCGATTTGTCTCAGCTGGATGCCAGTGACTTCGACTCGGCCGGCTGCTTCAGCGAGCTGCAGTGGTGCGGGGAGCACTCGGAGACCGACTCCAGCCAGTACAGCACTGATGACTCTGAGCTCTTCCAGGTACCCCCATCCTCCTGCCACAGGGGACCGAGGATGGAGGCGGGGACAGGGCAGGAGAGAAGGAGGGGACACATGCCACTATTCATAGCTCCTCCCCAGCTGATTAGCGCTCTATTAATTTGTGCCCAGGCTCTAAATGGGGCAAGTGGAGTAAGGCTAATGAGGAGGTGGATGAGCTGAGGACAGCTGCTGAGCCAACCCTGCTGCAATGTGTTATTAAAAGGGAATTACAGCTGGTGCGCAGGGTGTCCCATTGGATTCCTGCGATGGCAGGGTGTGCCAGGACAGCACTGTGGGAGTCTCAGGGCTGTAGTGTGGGGCAGGAGCAGAAAACAGACCCTTTCCCCATTCTCCATCTTTGGCATCCTCCCTATGTTTAGGGCTGGGGTCTCTCTGGCAGAGGGTGGCTGGTTTGTCTCCTCAGCTTTGTGATGGGATGGACCCATCACTGTGCTGGGATCCAGGACTGTGCAGTGCACAGGGGCCTGCAGGATTTCTGAAGGATTGTGCAATCAATGCTTGGGCAGAGCATGCTATGCCAAGAAGTCATGCCATGCCAAGAATGTGCCCTGTCCTCAGTGGTTGGGGTCTCTGTGCCCTCCTGAGCAGCATGCAGACCCTTATCCCCTCAGACAAAGAGACTGCAACCCACTGGTGCTTGATAGTCACCAACTCTGGGTTACAGTTTGAAAGGGAGGAGGATTTGTATTTAAACAAAGGGAAAAAAACCCAACCCAACAATATTTTCTAACCTGGCCATAACAACAACCCTCTGGCTTTTCTGCTGTGTTGATGCTGTGCTTGAAAATGGTCCAGTCCAGCTGAGGGACCTTCATCACGAGATGCATATTTTCCGCTGAACTTCCTGGGGAAAAGATAAACAGAAAAGAAATGCAAAAGACAGGCCCATTAGGAGCAGTGGAGTATGATGAAATGTATCCCACTGAACTTGTATGCACAGCGGTCTCATGCCAATAACAGGAGGAAAAGAAACAGAGCCAAAAATGGAGCATCCTGCTGCCTTTCCCTAGAGCCTCCTCTAGTAACTACGAGCAAGGTTAGGGCATGGAACAAAAGATATTTAATTTTCAAACAAGATGAGAGAAACACGGGAGGCTGTGTGCAGTCAACAGCCCTTCTTGCAAGCCTGAATTTACCCATTGCTAATTTTACAGCTGATGGTAGCCTGCTTCTTGTTGGACATGGTTTACATTCAGATATGATGGAGGAGGATAAAAAAGAAGGAACTCCTGGCTCACTTCAGCCATTCCTCAGCTTCTGCATCCTCTTCTGGGCTTTTGTACTGTATTTCCAGACTGGAATGGGACTCGTGATGCTGTGTGAGACTTGGAGGGCTGGAGGTGTATCAGCTGAGAAGCCCAGATGGGAAGAGAAGCCCAAGAGGACAGGGCAGGGAGCAGCCCATGGCCCTGCCTGGCCCAGGAGAGCCCCAGACATTCACAAGTCTCCCATCAGCATCCCCAGATCATGCCATTTGCCAAAAAAAAGTAGATGAGGGAAGCTGTAATCTAAGGCCCTTCTCGTTCTGGGGGCCATGCTCTGTCAGTAAGGTCCCTCGCAGAGTTCTGGGCACAGCCAGCTTTAAGCATGAGGGCTGAGAGCCCCTGTCGAGCTGGATGTGCCTGTGTTTGGGGGCTTTTAGTGAAAACAAACCCTGTCCTGCTTGTTGCAAGCTGTGGCATCTGGCCAGCAGTGCAGCTTGGACTGTGCTTCCCCTGTGCCCTCCCAGGGGGCTGTGCCCTCTTGTCCACTGGGCAGCCCCAGTCTGAGATTACAGTTCTTCACATTTCCTTTGTCTTCCCCATCAGGAGAGCTGCAAATAACCGGCCATGCCCTCTCAGGCCTCCCCAGCCCTGTGGAGGGCAGGGGGCTGGATCCTGCTCCCAGCCCTGCTCAGCAGCACTGGGATAGTCAGCACTGGGGGGACTTAGAGAGGTCAGGAGGATTTGAGCAAGGAGCCTTTTAATCACAGATCCTTTATTTGCTGCTGTTTGCCTCGTGGTGGGGTGGAGGTGACTATTGGAAGAGAAGATGCTTCGATTCATTATCTACCCACAGGGGGTGCAGGGGGACAGACCAATGCTTCTTTTCCAGTTGAGTCTCTCTCCTGATCCAGTCCTAGTCCTGTGCTGGTGAAAAGCTCTTCCAGATCCCCTATGGGGTCACTGGGAAGTGTGGCACTGGTGTGGCACCACCAGTCCCTCTTCCCCCCTGCCCAGAATCCCCCAGTCTCTCTGCCCAGCCTAACTCCTCTCTCTTCTCTGCCTGCTCCTTTCAGATAATAGACAGCGAGAACGAAGCGCTGCTGGCAGCTCTTACCGAGACTTTGGATGATATACAGGGAGATGACATGGGCCTGGCTGCCTTCCGAACTATGGAAGAGGGGGACACGCTCAACCATGCCTACACCTCGCCTGCCCCCTCCCCCAAACCCACCGCCCCGGTCATGGGGGGGCCACCCCCGGCCCCCGAGTTTGATGAGCTGTCTCTAGTAAGAACCCACTTCCTACTGTTTAAGGTGGATTTGGATGAGCCCCTGATAAGCCGGCTGCATGGGTATGATAGGAAGCAAAGGTCTGAATTTTTTCATTCTAGGCTTAAAACTCTCTTTAACCGTCAATACCAAAGCATATACTTGTATTGTATACGTATACATGTTCTGCATCATTGCTGTCACCTCCATCACCATCCTCACGGGAACAAGCTGTGTGTATACAAATATATATTTGAAGGGGGTGGGGGCGGGTGTCAAAAGGGTGGGGGCTGCTTTGGCAAGACCCACAGCTGCTTTTAATTGGATGTGCAGATGTGGGGCTGCCCGGGGGTCTCTCCAGTGCATCCCACCCCTGTGCCCAGGGGCAACAGCGGCTGCTCCCACTTGGCTCTGCCTTGGGGCCAAGCTCCCTGCTGCTCTCGCAGGAGGGACAGAGGGGGCTTGGCCAGATGCTCAGACAGCCCATGCCCTCAACTTTCAGCTGGAGGGTTTGACCCCTCCCATGCCTTCCACCACCACCCCTCAAGGGCTGTGTGGTCTCCAGTCCCTACAGGTTTGGTGTCCAGAGCATCCCCTCTTGGTTCTGTTCTGCTGCTGGTGCTCCAGCCCCACTCCCCCTCCTGGCCAGGACTAACTGGCAGCATTTGGTGCAAACTGCCACCATCCTTGGGAGGTCCCCTGGGACAGAGGCACCCAGCCTGCTCCTTCCTGGGGCTCACAGTCTCCACTTGAGACCCCCAGCCTGGCCTCAGGGGTCTCCCCAGTAGCGGAGGCTGTGGCGGGGAGGGGTGACATCCAGTGGTGAGAGCGTGCATTTCCACCACCCAACACCCTGTGCAGGGGGGTATATATCACACACAATATGTATGTGTATATATAGGATGTATACGTTGCAGGGGTGAGGGGGGAAAGGTGCTGGTTGCTTCCACCAACAGGAGCTGCACAACTAAAGCTATGGATGCCCAGGTTGATGTTGCCTGGCAGACCCTGACTGGGGTACCCCCTATTTCCATCACCCCATAAAAACCCCTGCACCTGCCCTGGGGCTCTGTGCCCACTGTCCAATGCAGAAGCCCCAGATCTGTCTCCTCTGTGCAGTCCCCCAGCGCCTACGCAGTCGTCTTGCTGTTGTTGCTTTTGGTTGTTAACGTGACATGGGTGGAATATGAAATACTGTTGCTGGGTATGGGTTTTTTTTCTTTCCCCTAACTAAAAATGCTTTTGAGTAGAAGAAAATTGTTATGCTGACATGGCCATCAGAAGTGATGGCACTGTGGGTGACTCAGGGAAAACCCCACTCCCACCACTGTTGGGAGCATGTTTGGGAAGATTCCAAAAGGTCCCACAGGAGCTTGTATCTGGAAGATTCCTTGAAATCTCATTAATGAGTCGAGGCCCTCTCTGGATTTTTTGGGTAAATGAGCCTTGCACAGGAACCAAGGTGTCCAAACCCCCCACTCATGTCAATGTAAAGTCTCTGTTACCTAAGGGCAACAGAGTGGGATGGAGTGGGAAGTTTGAATGCCACATCAGCTCCTGTGTGTCTTATGGAGTGGGGGTGCCCCTGGGAAGTAAATTCCCTTATGTCCCCACCGCCTCAACCTGCTTGGGGATAGGTAGATGGCCCTGGAGCCATGGGGAGGTGGGAAGCATCTTCCTGCCTTTTTGGTTTTCCTCTCCCATTTTATGGGTCAGATGCTCAGCAATATATGTGCCCAGTGCAGGCACAAACCAAGGGGCTGTGGCCCTGATGGTGCTTTCTCTCGCACTTGCTGTGATGCCGACTCCTTTTCTTGACACTTCTCTTTGCAGCTGAAGAAGTTGCTCCTCTCTCCATCGCATGTGCCTCTGAGCTGCGAGGCTCAGCGGGATGGGAGCACCCGGCGCCCAGGGACCCCTAAGTCACGACCTGCACGGCCCTGCACAAAGGTACTTCCTCAGCAGCCAGGGCTTGAGCCCATCCAGTGTCGGGGAGTGTGGGTAGCCTCTGAGCTGGGCCAGTGGCTGGGGACAGGTGGGGATGGTCACCATCAGAGCTCCCATCACTGTGTGGGGGCTACAGTCCAGGCTCAGCAAAACCTTGGGGCTTTATGCTGGGCTGAAAAATGTCTCGATCTCATTTGGGTGCAGTGGGGTCAGGCTTCCCTGAGTGCTGGCCTCTGAAAGTCCCCCATGCTCCCTGGCCAACTCCTCAACCCCTCCCCGCTGACTGACAGCCCAAGCTGGGAGCCATAGGCTTGGGAGAGCTGCTGTGCTGCAGAGCCAACCCTGTCACTTAAGCTAATCTCCTGACACCCAGCAGAAGTTGCCATCAAAGATTTTTCTACTTGGCTGATGGTAATTGTGAGGTGCATTAAGCCTGGCAAATGAGATTGCCTGGGAAAAGCAGCAAATCCCTCCTGAGGAGAAGGAGCATCATTGCATGCCAGCTGCTGGAGGGGCAGCACGATGGGCAGATGGGCTGCCATCCCCATGTGCCTGGTGGAAACCCCCTGGGGCTGACCCTCAGGCAGGTTGGGATGCTGGTGGGCCAGAACTGGGGTTTGAGGATGTGGGGTGGCTCTGTGGGCTTCTCCCCCCATGCCTGGTACTTGTGTCAGGTTGTGGTGCAGGGCTCGGGACTGATTTTCTCTTCTCTCATCTCTGAAGGTGGAGGGTCCCCGGGACAGGAGGGCGAGCATCCCGCAGGTGCAGAGCCGCAGCTGCACCGAGCTGCACCGGCACCTCACCTCCACTGCTCCCTGCCCCCAGACCAAAGCTCCCTGGGTGCCTGAGGAGTGCCCCAGTGGCCGCCACCACTCATCCCCAGGTGACTGTGCCCATCATGAGGATGACAGTGACTCCAGTGAGGACTCTCTGAGCTCCGGTGACTCTGTGACCCCATCCTCTTTGGTGGAGGATGGCTCTGGCCGCCAGTTCTGCGAGGTGGAGATGCACTCGGTGGTGGAGCTCATCCGCTACATGCACACCTACTGTCTGCCGCCGCGGAAGCTGCCTGCCCGTGATGTCACTGACGCCAAGCCCCAGCCTTGCAGCAGCCCCTTCAAGAGAGCCAAACCAGACTGCCCTGCACAGCTGGGCCCTCCTGGCAGTGCCCAGAGCCGGCCGGGCTGTGCCTGGCAGGCAGCCGGGAGCTGCAAGAAGCCCGGACCGTCCTTCTCCATCCTGAAGGAGCTGCTGGCGCGGGACCTGCTGTGTGATGTGAGCAAGCCATATCGCTTGGGCAAGCCTGTGTATGCTGCTCTGGCTCGGCCACCTGGATCCCTTTCCCCTTTGCCACCAGCCCATGATGGGGAGGATGCCAGTGGGACCTGCACATCCAGAGCCAAAACAGCACCGGAGAAGGGTGAGCCACGGCAGAGCACTGGGGCCGAGACAGAGGCACCACGGGAGCCCGGTGGCCTCGAGGACGATACAGGGAAGCATGTGGGCACCCCAGGCTCAGTCCTGGGTAAGGTGGCCCGCAAGCAGGAGAGCACTGTTTACGCCGTCCGAAGGTCCAAGAGACTCAACCCTGAGCTTGGCCACTGGCTCTCTTTCCTTGACGAGACACCCCCTGAGCCCTCTGTCCCCAGAGAGGCTGGGGATGGCCACAGCCCCCAGGATGCCCTGGCCTGCAGAGAGCTCACTCCATGCCCAGCGCTGGAAGGCTTCACTGAAGAGCCTGCAGCTGAAGTGGAGGTGGGGGGCACGGCACCACCAACAGAGCCCCAGCCCCTCTCCCTGAGCTCCCCAGGGGATGGCGAGGTGGGCGACGGGGCTGAGACACGTCACTGTGCCCTCCTGGAGCAAGCAGGTGAGGGGGACTGGGGTCTGTCACTCTGCTTGCCCCTCCCATGAGTGCCCACACTGCCTGTGGCACTGCCTGTGCTGTCTCTGCTGTGGGCGAGAGCCACTGGCTGAGCGCCTGGCACCCAGCTGGCAGTGAAGCTGTGAAAAGCCCCAAGCACAGCCTAACCCTGACCCATATGACCACTTGCTGTGAGGTCCCATGCATGGGGAGCTGGGGGCCTGTTCTGGATTTGGGGTGCTGTTTCAATCCATGGGGACCTTCTGCCTCGGTTTCCCCATCCTTATAATGAGGTGGAGTAAGTGTAGCGCTGACCCAGCAGGGCCAGGCTACCCCATGCCTCCAGGACCCTCTTCCCCATAGGCTCACCCGGTGCCTGGACACCAGGGTTCAGCTGCACCAGTGCCCCAAAACTGCAGCTCTCCACAAGTGCTTTACGAGCACAATTGGCTCAACCCTGGCAGTGTCAGCCCTCCTGCAGACGCTGCCACCTCAGAGGCAGGCAAAGCCCATAGTCTGCAGCCCCCAGCCAGGTCAGGGTGGGCAGAGAGGCCCCAGTTCCTGCCGCAAGAACTGTGGGCACTGGAGGGAATACAGCTCTGCTGGTAACCCTGCTTCTCTCCCTGCCTTTCAGAAACACCTCGGTGTCTCACGCTGTCCTTGGCACAAACGTAAGTGCGCATGGGGCTAAACGAATGGTGCTGGGGCTGGAGAGCCGCCTTGGCTTGTCTGGCTGGGTGTGCATCTGCTGTGAGCAAGTGATGCTGCTTTTGCAGAGCAGACTGAGCTGTGCAGCTGGGCGTGGGGCTGTGGGAAGCCGCGGTCATCGCTTGGGTGCAAGGAGCTCGGACACCCCTGTGCCTAGGGCAGGGCATTTCTGCATGCCCTGGGGCTCTGGCTGGGAGGGGGAGGCCACACTGCTCATCCTGCTGTCCCTCGCACCCCTCCATGGGGTTACTCCATCAGGCACTAGCCATAGTGTGTAGGCAGCATTTTCTCAGCTTCCTTTTGAGTTTTAAAATTGTGGTTTAACCTAAACACTTTCTCCTTATTTTCTGCTCTTCTCCAGTGACCCAACCTTTGGGAAGAGAAGCTTTGAGCCGATGCTGACTGTGGAGCTGTGTGGGACAGCAGGTATGATGGGCTTTTAGTTTTTTTATTTTTGCAAAAAACCTCTCTGAGAGGGGGCAAATTTACCCTTAATTCAGTCTGGAGTCATCAGCTCCAGCTGAGCCCAGCCAAGGGAGCATGTTCATCCCCTGGCCCAGGACCCCCATTTAGCACCACAAACACAGGAGATTTCTTGTGCGCTGCCTCTTCATCCAAGCACTGTGAGCAGCCAAGGGGATTTGGGATGGAGGGGCTGTTCAGGAGTCCCCTGTATGAGCCAGGAGGGAAGGGAGAGTCCTCTGGTCCCTGCTGGGATCAGGCATCCTTTTTTCCCAAGTGCCACTGGATGAGGCTGCAGGGGCCAAGCAGCCTCCTTCCTCCCAGGGTCTGATGCTTGGGTGGGACAGGGCAGGATGGTGGGGGCAGAGCTGACTCCTGCCCTTTGTTTGGGGGGGGTTCAGGTCTCACACCACCTACCACTCCGCCGTATAAGCCCGCCGAGGAGGACCTGTACAAGCCAGACATCCCCCAGGAGCCAGGGAAGGAGGATGGGACGGCCCCCAGCCCTGGGTGTGCAGGGGATGTGGCAGCCTCCCGGAAAGCCCCCAGGAAGCACCCTGAGAGGACAGAGCTCTTCGCCCACCTGAGCCGAGCCGCTGGGCGCCCCGCGCTCCCCGAGCAGCAGGGCATGCTCAAGCGGCCCTTCTCCCGCTCCTTCGGGGACCACGACTACTGCCAGGTGCTGAAGCCCGAGGCCGCCCTGCAGAGGAAGGTGCTCAGGTCGTGGGAGCCCCCGGGCCAGGTGGAGATGGAGCACAAAAGGAGGGTCCCGGACGCCCACTACCAAGGGCTGGACCTCAGCAGCAAGGACACGGGTGGCGAGATGCTGTGGAAGGATGGCGTCAAGCAGCTGAGAGACCAGGAGATTAGAGCCAGCTTAACAAAGCACTTTGGCTTTCTGGACAGTGCTCTTGATGACGAGGACATGGTCTTCTGCAAGACCCCCGAGTACGACACCGTCTTTGAAGACAGCTGCAGTGAAAGCGGCTCCCCCGTGGAGGAGGAGGAAGAAGAGGAGGAGGAGGAGGAGGAGCACGGTGACACCAAGCTGTGCCTGAGGAGAAACCCCCTTTCCAGGACCAGTTTGCATTACTGTTCCCGGAGCAGGTCCAGTTCAGGGTCTTCGTGCTGCCGGTCCCGGTCACCTGCAAGCAGACGGACCTTCAGGTACAGGGGGGCCATGGGGAGGGCACCTGGGACCATTCTAGGCCCCTGCATTTTTGCCCCAGTGTGTGGCGGCCTTATCTCTCTCTGCTCTGCTGGCCCAACCAATAATGCTAATTAACGAAAGAAAAACTATTTAAACAATCAGTATTACATCAGCAGCTGCTGCAAATATCAGCCATGGCCAGAGAAAGCAGTACTGGGCAAAGCAGCCAGGGGTTTCCATGGCCTGGGGAGTGAAGGGGTATGGGCAGGGGCTAGAGCTGAGTGCCAGCTGGGAACCCCCTCCAGCATCTATCAGAAAGGACTTCACAGTGTCCTTTCCAGTGTTTCCAGATCCCCACCTCTCCCCGGCTCCTGGTGCTCTGGAGCACCTGCCTTTGTGTTGCTGCAGGCAATGCATGCCTCAGCTTCTCTTTGATGTCTGAAGCTTTCCCTATCAGATTCCTCCCCCCACCTCAGCTGACCTCCTCTTCCTCGCTTCCCAGGTGTGAGAACAGCGAGCAGTGTCAGGGCAGGAATGGGCACCAGGGCCAGCTGGAGAAGAAACGGGAAAAGGCCATCGTAAGTGAGCAGAGACCCTGCACTGGGACAAAGCAATCCCTAGCCCTCAGTTCATCTCCCACTCCAGAAAAGCAGCAGCAGAGCCCATTAGCCTGGGCTTCAGCATCCCTTGGTGTGAGGCCAGTGTTAAACAAGGACATGGGGGTGTAGGGGGAGATAAAACCCAACGTGAAGTGGAAGCCATCGGCAACTGGCAATACACAGAGCCCAGAGCATCCTACACTGATGTTGCAGCACCGTTGGGGTTGGTGATTAACAGGGTAGGCCAGGGAGTCCCTGAAGCTGCTCAGTCAGTACAGGTGTGGTCCTGCTGCAGAGGCAGCCTTGTGCACCAGGGACCTGGCCTGTGCCCACAGATAGGAGCTGGGTGGAAGATGGGTGTGCAGGAAAATAACTTGGTCCTCTGTGCTGCTGTGCGTGCACACACACATGCTCACACATTCCCCTCTGGGACTTTTTTCCTGCAGTGCAATTGAATTTTGCCCCTGACAATTCTTGGGAATATTTCCCAGCATCTTCAGCAGAAGAAGCTGAAAAAGATTCAGGAATTCAGGAGAAATTTCAAAGACAAGAAAGTGGGGAGTGGCTGGTTCAGCTTGTATATAGCTGTGCCCTGCAGCAGTGGTGTCCTGGGGGTAACACCCATGAGCTAGCTGGAGTGGAGATGGCCAGACACTGGAGATGTCAAGCCGTGCCTACAGTGGCATTGCCCTGCTGCAGCCTGGTTCAGTGCTGCCTTGCAGGAGCACCTCGATGGCCCCACATTCCAATACTCGACAGCAACACAGAGGTGTGGGGTCCCGGAGCCTGAAACCTTTCACTTGCTTTGCCAGGGGGAAGGCCGGGTGGTGTATATCAGAAACCTCTCCAGCAGCATGAGCTCCAGTGAACTGAAGAAACGCTTTGAAGTGTTTGGTGAAATCGTGGAATGTCAGGTCGTGTCCAGGACTAACAGGTGGGTTGGAAGCAAGCTGCGGTCTGGGGCTCCAGTGGCTGGAGACAACCCCTCTCCCCAGGCAGCATCAGCACTGCCAGGTGGTTCCAGCTCACCCCTGCATCCAGCTGTGCTGTGCAAGGGATGCGGTTGTGCTGGTGGGGCCCATCACATCTTGAATTCTTTCTCTGGTTGCTCAGGGGGGATAAATATGGCTTCATCACTTACCGGTATTCAGAGCACGCCGCCTTATCTCTGAAGAACGGCACCTCGCTAAGGAAGAGGAACGAGCCTTTGTTCCAGCTCAGCTCTGGTGGCCTTGGGCACTTCTTCTGGACCAGATATGCTGACTTGGGTAAGCAAGTAGGAGCTGCTTTTTCAAAGCATCTTGTTTATCAGCACAGAGCTGTAATGGCACATAGCACTGCTGAACCCTAGTCATGTAAGGATCCTAAACATCTTTAGATCCTGCAGGAAAATCCCACTGGCTCTACTATAGCTTACATGGTTGCTCTTAGCTCAGTCAGATGGCCTCAGAAACTGGGGAGAGAAAAGAAAAGCAACTGTAGCTAGGACCCAAAGTGTGTTGGGTGCAAAGCATAGCATCACAGCCCAGGGCTGCTGGGTCTCCGCTGATCACAACCCATCCTGTCTTCACTGCATTTCTGCCCAGCGCTGGATGCTTTCCAGCAAAGTCCCTTCCCAGTCCTTAGAGAAAGCAGTCAGCAACATCTCCTTAGCCCAAGTGGTGATCTGGGTGGTTTGCTGCTCTGCAGGACAGATTCACCACACTGGACATGCACTTTTGAGCCAAAATGATGGCACTGAAATGTGTGGCAGTTACATTAACTCTTTCTGTGCTGCATGGGCTTCTGCAAGACCTCATGCCTCACTTGGCAACTGTGATAGCCAGGGTCTCACTGGAGCCTGTCCCTCCATGGGTGGCAGGGCTGCAGCCTGAGCTGAGGGACAGGAGTGAAACCCTGTGCTAGTCCTGCAAGAGAAGTGTTATCCAGGCTTCACTAGGTCCTCGTTGCTGTGATCTTCAGGTGTTTCATGAACACTACACGTTTATTTCTGTACCCTCTGCAGAGGGTGAGTGGTTCTAGTATCCAACTTCATGCATGAGAGACTGAGGCCTATGAAATAAAGCCCTTTAGATGCCCAGCCTGATAGAAGTACTGCCTGATCTTACAGCAGTTTCTAATAATACCTCGTCTGCTCAGAGCAGCAATCCCTCTGACTTTGGCTGTGGGTGCAAATGCTGCTTGTTCAGCTAAATCCCAGGCCTCTCATTTTGAGCACAGAGAAGATGGGTAACAGAGAGCACCCCAGAGTGAAGGTGTCAGCATGTGGCTGTGCAGTGTTGCGGTAAGAGGGGCCAGGGCTGCCCCCCTGCACAGGAGAACCCCCTGTCTGTGATGCTCCCCTGCAGATTGCTTCAAAGCCAGCAGTCACCCCCTTGGCACACAGCCAGGCTTGTTCCTAAAATCCTGCTCGCCCTGATACAGGCTGAGATAGGGAGCCTACAGGCAGAGGTGAAATGCAGCTGTGCCACTTGCAGCTCATTCAGAAACAGACACCCAAAAGGGTTAAGCTGCTGTTAAATTAGGCAGCTTTATTTCTGGCATTTGCTGACTTTCCCAGGCTTTGCAGAGGCACTGTTTGTACCACATATGAAGGAGGGCTGGAGGTGGGCACCCCCACCCCATGACCTTCACATGCCTTGGAATTCTGCTGCATCCCGCAGATTTGTGCCCACTGGGTGCCTGCAATGTGTGACCCGCCGGGCTGGGCACTGCTGCAGCCCCTCTGCCCAGTGACTCCTCTTTGGTTGGGGACTGACAGCACCGTCCCCACTCCCTTTTGCCATCACCCCCTCGTCGGGGCTGGCATGAGGGTAGCAGGAGAGTAAGCAGTGCCCTGCCGTGCCTCAGTTTCCCTTCCTGCTCATGCCCTGCTCCCCTGACCCAGCTACCCTGTGTCCCTGTTGTTCTCAGATTGCAGTGTGGAGGAGTCCTCTCCAGCTCCAGTGAAAAGCAAGTATGAGACCATGGATTTCGACAGCTTGCTGCAGGAGGCCCAGCGAAGCCTGCATCGGTAACAGCCTTAACCTTGGAGGAATACCTCAATACCTCAGTCAAGGCACTTCCAATATGTTTACGTTTTCAAAGAAATTATTCAGTCTATGGAAAGCGAGCGAGAGCGAGAGAGCGAGAGCACGCACGCGCGAGAGAGAGACTGCTGTCCCTTCCGATCGATGTTTACATTGAACAAAGCTGCTTCTGTCTGTGAGTCCCCATGGTGTTGATGTCTCACTGCCACACGTTAGTCCCCCCGCTTCTGACTGGTTGTTTTAGGGTGAGCCCAGGAGCCTCCCGGGCCCTCTCCCCTCTCCTACCCGCCCCCTCCCAACCCCGTGCTCCCGCTGTGGAGTTGCAGCTGTGTTCACCATAACATTTTCTTGTCCGTAGTGTGTGATGATGAAATTGTTAATTGTGAATAGAATCAGGATTATAAACTAATTTTTAATAGAAGAGAAAAAAAAAAGTATATACTTAAAAAAAATGTATTTATGGCTCAGATGTACTGTAATTCAGATTTATTGTACCGCTTCCTTGATTTTTAACTATGCACTGTAATGAGGCACTTGCCACTAAGCAAATGGGGGGTCAGAGCAGAGTCACAGAGCCAGCACTCACCCATTGGCCAAGGAGGCACCTGCCTCCCTGCTGGCAAACTGGGGTGCTCAGTGGTCACATCGGGGTTGCCCACTTAGCTGTCAAAGCC
This sequence comes from Megaceryle maxima, assembly GCA_024605025.1. NCBI lineage: Eukaryota > Metazoa > Chordata > Aves > Coraciiformes > Cerylidae > Megaceryle > Megaceryle maxima. The sequence goes on along the minus strand of JANHGN010007919.1, from coordinate 30,204 downwards.
ATTCTTCTTTCTCGCATGGCCCCAGCCCCCCAGCCAGCTGGCTCGTGGCACCTGGATGCTGAGCTCGGTTCTGGGGCGTGATGGAGCTGGCGAGCACTGGGGCACACCAGCCCCATGCCATTCTCACTGTGGGGCTTTGCAGGCGTGAAGCAGAGAACCACTAACTGGGGGTATGGGGGACCGATGTCTGCCAGCCAGAACTGCTCCAGCCGTCCACTGCCTTTGGAGCCTGGAGAGAGGGGTCAGAGGGCTGGAGCTGGTCAGGCTTGATCCAGCAGGTCCTGCCGACACAGCCTGGGGAATGGGTGCCTCTAGGTCACTGTGAGGGAGCTGGCTTCTCTCTGGCTCCTTGGGTGGCTGGGAGGCCAGCTGGGCTGAGCGACTTGCTCACCACTCACTTCCACACCCTGCGAAGCAAGAAGGGTGAGACCTGCCTGTGATCCCCTCCCAGCAGCCAGCCCAGACTCCAGAGAGGCAGAGCCACACCAAATGCCCTCTCCACCCAGCACCTGCCCACGCCATGCCCCATGCCTGATAAGCCATACACTTCCCCAGCACCTAGGTGGCACCCAGGATTCATCCCCCATGCCTTCCAGCACCCTGTGACACGATTGCCTGCTCACCCTCTGGCCATGGGCCCTCAGGGCTGTGTGGCAGCGCTGGATTTAAGGCATGCTTAAGCACCACCACCCTGAAATTTGCTTGCAAACTCACCCTCCTTCTCTGAGTGAGTTGGGAGGGCAAGAGCCCAGCACCAGGTGGAGCAAACCCCACAGTGAGCTGGCCAGAGACACTGTTCTTCTGAAAGAGTGGGAATCTCGCTGCTCCTCAAGCCATCTCCATCATCTCTGTTTATTTTTCAGACCCAGAGACCACTAGGGATTCAGCCATCCTATGTAGATAGAATATTATAGCCTTAACTCTGCCAATAGATAGATTAGAGTCTCCTGGGGTCTCCCCTTGACATGATTTAGGGGTTTTACTGTCATTTCCCTGGTGTGGGTACTATTTTGTTTGCAGGGAGAATGACCGAAGCCTCCCAAGTTGCAGGAGCTGCGATGCCAGGAGCCCTCACCGTGCCAAGGTGGCCCTTGGCTCCAGGGCTGTGTGCCTCTGGTCTCCGGTGGGAGCAGGAATGCCGGCAGCACCAATACCAGCACAGTTACCTGGCTATTTTTACCCCGCTTTCAGGGAATCCATGGTTCTGACGACATGCAGCGCAGCAGTGCCAGGGCCCACAGGCCACCACGGGTTTGAACTGCGGGTCCCCAACCTGCCACTGGTGACGATCAGTGTCAGGGAACAGTCCTTGTGCCATTTCAGTCTCAGCAGCAAGATTCAGCGTCTCTCCTGCCGCAAGCTCCCCCCCACTTCTCCAAACTTAGCAAACACAAGTGGCTCTGGCTGAGATTGAGCATCTGCTATTGGCAATTGCCTCATTGTAGCTTTGCCTTTTTCTGTCCTAGTATTTCCTCACAACGATGATGTTTACATGTGATTGCTATAGAGCTTATGTAGAATGTATATAGCGACACATTTAGGGTGGGTAGTACTGTCCTGTGCTGTGCTGATGTTTTTCAGAAAACGATCAATCCAAAAAAAAAAAAAAAAAAAAACCAACCAAACAAAACAAAACAAAGAAAAAAGCAAAGTAAGTGGAATTCTTCCATCTCCTGCTCATCTGGGAGCACCGAGCCCCCATGGCCGGGTCCCACTGGGGATGCATCAAGCATGACAGAGGGTTAGGGCTAGTGCAGAGTGGGGCTCTGGAGCTGGGGGAACCCTCTCCTGGGGGGTCACTCAGTCTCTTCCCAAGCATTGGTTTCGAGTGTACCCAGAGAGAAAATTTCAGGTTGTTTTCCCCTGGCTGGGCACCCCAGGTCAGCTCACAGCCCCTGCCAGTGCCCAGCTTCTGGATATCGATGCCAGTGCTTGGGAAGGGGAGGGCTCACCCAGCACAGAGCCGATCAGTACTGCATGCCCATGGTAGGAAGAGATGCAATAAGTGGTCTTTGTGGTGCCTGAAGCCTATAAGTGGGGTTGGGTGGGGTTTATTTGGTTTTGGTTTTGGCTTGGGGTTTTTGGTTTTACTTTTTTCCCATTAAATTGGGATGATTTGCTTTCCCTCCTCCCCCCAAAAAATATCTCCAAGACTTAACACACTGTGCACAAAGGAGTGCAAGACACAGAGGCAGAACTGTGACTGGGGCAGCCCTCTGCTGCTGCCCATGCCTGCCAGCCCATCACTGCAGCTGGCAAAAGGAGGGGGCACCTTCTGCCTGCCCTGGGGACACCTTCTGCCTGTCCCAGGGCTTGTCCTGACTTTTAGGGCTAGGTGAGAGTGGAAGGTGTTCAGCTCAAGAAGCACAGGGCTGCTGGGTTTAAAGTCCCTCACACAGGGTTTGTGGTCAAAAATAAGTGTCCACTTGATTTTATATTTAATTTTCTTTTTAATGTAAAGGTGTCTTTAGCTCGTGGTGCTTAAGTCTGCAAAGGAGCAGTAAGGAGGGCTCAGGCACAAGGGGTGGGTGGGAGCTCATTCCCTTAGCAGCCCGGGACTGTTTCAGATGCTAATGGTAAATGGGGCAGGAGCAAAGCAACACCCAGGCACTGCCTGGGGAGGCCAGAGGCACCCAGCTCTTTGCTGGAGCTGCAGAGGCCGGGGAACAGGGATCATCCCCACACCAAAAATCAGCTTTACTTCCCACCCAGCCTGTGGCATTGTGGCAGGTGCCCCAGTGTGGGCACAGCTTGGAGCTGGGCACCCCGAAAAGGGAACCCTTGACCTGTGGCAGCCCCCGGGAAGTTGCCCCCTGCTAGAGCTGGGGCTGCAGAGTGGGTGTGAGTGCTACTTCAAAGAGAAACTGGGAACAAAAGGGTGTATTACAGTAGGCAATAAGCGAGGAGGAGATTTATTTTTTTAAAAATATATAACTATAGAATGTCCCCCAAGTTTCCTGCAGGTACTGTGGGGAAATGCTGAATGTGAAGAGTTTTGTGATAAAATGCCCCTTTGCTTTTTTTGCACAGATTTGCCCCAGAAAAGCTCATTGTTCAGGGTGTGGTACTGGGTTTCTGTCTGGAATCCAACATGTCCCTGGGGCTGTGTGGGAAGGAGCAAACGTTTCTGAGTGTCTGGGCTGAATGCAGAGGACAATCCTGGGTTTTAGGCTCGAAGCTGCTCCAAAGAAGAGGTTTATCCCGATTCATAGTCAGCGCAGCTGCCTCAGCTGCACATCTGTAGCAAAGTGGCAGCTCCATCACCATGTTAGAATTCAGTGTTTGCTTTCAGCAATGGTCCATGGAAAGGAGTGTTGCAATTGCAGACCAGCACCTTTTTTTTTTTTTTAATTATTTAAGTGTTTTTGTTTGTTTGTTTGTTTTAATTTCTTTTTGGAGGTATGCTGAATACTGAGATAAGCCATTGTTCGTAGCTGAGCCCTAACACCCTTTCTTTTCCAAGCGTCATAGTCCCATCCCCAACAATCTCAAGCAATATCGAGCCAAATGCAGCCTTTGGGTTCCATTCCTCTTCTCTTGCCCACTCCGGGGCTGGGGTTGGCAGCGGCAGCCTGGCCACAGTGCCCACGGCTGCAGTGCCCACAGCCACAGTGCCCACAGCCACAGTGCTGAGCCGAAAGCCGCGCTGCGGTACCTACTGAGTTGGGGAGGGATAGTGTGTATGCCTGTGAGAAAGAAAAAATTGATGCATTTCTTGAGAAAGGTGCAAGAATTTCACCTAAAAAGGGGCACATCTGCTTTCTTATTTATAAAAAAAAAAGCAAAATTCTGTCTTTTTCTTTTTTTTTTTTTTTTTTTTTTTTAAGTAAAAGGACACTGCTAATAATTATTAGGGGCCAATTCTGCCTCCCTTCCTCGTGCCGAGTAAGTACAACTTCACTCTGCAATTTTCTATGTGCAGAGTAAGTAAATGTAGCAGAATTGATCCCTCTGTGATTAAGAATCAAGTTTTTAGTCTGTTGTGGTTTTTTTTTTTTAATTGGTAGCAGTTTTTTATATTTCACTTAATTTTTTCCCCAGTTCCGTTCCATTGTGTCCTTATTTATGTAATATACTTTAACCTTAAAAGATGGCATTGATTCTTATGCCTTTCCTTTATTATTATTGCTATTATTTTTTAAAAAGAGATTTATTTCTAGTGTGATTTAACTGTCTACCTTCTAAAACGAGAGAACGTTTTCTTGTATTTTTACATTGTCAGATTCTATAGTTTCATAGATAATTTAACCAAATCGCTCAATGTATTCTCTATATCTATCTGGTGGGTATAAAAGTTCTATTTTAAATTGTGTAAATACTTCAGAACTGGCTTCTTTTTCCAGACTCCCCTGCCGCGGAGTTACTTGTTTACATCAAAAAGACTGTAGAATCTCTACGCTCATGTACTGTAAATAGTGAAGTGATCTGCCTATAACTAAACGATAACGTATATACTATAAAGTGGAGAGAAAATCAAAGGAACAAGTCTGTGCCGCGAATGCTTTAGTTTATTAGTGCAATCCTGCGGTGGGAGGAGGTGGTTTGCTTTGTGGAGGTGCTCTCCTGCATCTGCCTGGCTGGCAGCAGGACACTGAGGGCATGGCCAAGGCTGGCGGGGTGACAGAGCCCACCAGCTTGTTCACACCAATGCTGCCCTGCTGCCAGGGATGTGGGCTCCTGAGGGGCAATATCCCTGCATATCACTGTCTGAAGTGTGGCTTCTTCCAGTTTAACTCAAGCAGGAAATGTCTGGGCTCTGCAGTCTGGACTTTGGGAGTGATGCTGCTGCCACAAGACCCATTGCTGAAGAACCTCCCCAGACTGGGAGGGTTAAGAATGAAGTTGGGCCCACCTCAAATTTGCTTGAGTGGGAATAAGAGAGCAAAGGGCTGGATTGCAAGAAAAGGTCTGTGAAAGACTCCAGATGGTGCTGCAGCAACCCTGGGCTCAGGACGACACCTGGATAGTCCCTCTGGGACCAGGAGAGAAACCCCTGGGAGCCAGCCTCCTTTCCATGACACACGGCCAAGGTGTGTCACTCTTTCCCAGCCACAGGGTGGGAGCCACTCCCAGCATAGGGTGTCCTGGTGTCTTGGTCATCGTGGGAGCCCAGGCTGTGGAAGGGTTGGGATGGAAAGCCCAAACAGTTGGCAGGAGCACGGGGCAGTTCCCCTGCAGCAACCCAGCACACAGGAGCCCAGTGTCAGCCATGGCCCCTGTGAGAGCTCACCAGATTGGAGATGCTGCACTGAATTTATCTGGACCACAGTGCAGGGATGCTGCTGGGTGGGAGGACCTCGGCAGCCCCAAAGGAGGAGGCCTGAGAGGTGCTGAGGTGTCCCAGCTATTTTTTTTCTGCCAATTTGCACCGATTTAGGCAGCTGCCCTAAACCTGCCCATCTCCAGTGCAACACAGCCCAAAGGAGCCCAGTGTGGGTACCCCAGCCCAACCACAGAGCCAAAACCAGCCTCTCACTTCAAACCCAGCCCCTCATCCCAGCCACTGCTGCACCCTGAGTGTGATGGGAAGCCCATTTCCCAACTGCTTTCCAAAAAATCAGGCTTTAGAGCCACCAAGCAGGAATATTTTTCTAAGATACATCAGGGCAGTGATGCTGCCAGTGCCAGGACAGATTAAACCATGAAATTCCAAGGAGGAAGTGTGGGGATGCAGCACAGGCAGCTGGTGTCTGCAAGCAGGAGCAGAGGCACAGCAGCAGGGTCCCCAGCTGGCAGGGCTCCAGGATGGAGGAGGGACACACAAAGCAAGGGTCTGCAGGGAGGGACAGAGCAGCAGCTCCCTTAGTCCCAGGAATTACTTCCAGCCGTTTGGAAAAAAAAGCAACAACAATGCAACAGTTTTCACTTTGGTATAACTTTGTGATAAAACAGCTTCTATTCACACAGATGATGGGTGCTGCTTTTGTAGGAGCTCATATAGCTGCTTTCTGGCTGCTGGAGGGAAGGGAGATGGTGATACCTCCCACGCTAGGCACACCTGCCTTCTGGGAGGGGAAAATAAGTCAATAATGGGCCTTTGTGAATAAGCACAACTTTTGTTGCTAACCCTGGCTGGCTAGCAGGTGGCAGGCAGTGTGGGCAGCAGTAGCATGGGCAGCACATGCCATGCAGGCAGCAGGCACGGCAGGGGCAGTATAATGGTGTCTGCATCTGCCTGGCTGAGACCACAGTTGCCCCAGGCTTGGTGAGATGCCCCCCTGCCCCAAGGCCAAGGGCCCACAGAAAGGCCCATGGCTGGGCAGGTGCCCAGCAAGGCAATGCCTGGAAATGCCACACCAGGCTCGTGCTCTTGAATGGTATGAAACACCTGTCATTTGGGATTTATTTCACTGCCTGTTGAGCTGTCCTGGGCTGGCCTTTGGAGTTTCAGCTCCCACCCATGCCCTGGGCTGGGGCATCCAACATCAAATCTTGCCTTGTGCTCTGCCAGGGCAGGAGGTCTCTGCTCCCCAACATGAACCCCAGCTTCTGGGACACACAAGGTTTGTCCAGAGGGTTTGGAGACCATACTCAAAGTAATGTATGCCTTTGCCCACTCTCACTATTTATCAGTCCCAGCTTGTTGTCCAGATGTCTTTGCAGGGAGGAACAAGAACAGGTTTGATTTCCTTGCTCCCTGCCAGCTCAGAGAACCTTTCTGCCCAACAGTTCCTCCCTGCCCCAAACAGCTGCCCCCATGACACCCCTCCCAGCTTTATTTCCCCCTCCCTCCCCATATTTGGATTTCTCTCCTTAAGGCACCTGCAGCTTCTCCCTCCTGTGTGTCTTTAAATGTAGGTGGAGAGCTTTCTTCAGGCGCTGCTGGTTTTGGGTCCTGCAATCTCTGTTCCCTCTTTCTCTCCTCCTCAGTCCTTGTCTGGATGTGTTTTAATTTTTCATCTACCATCTCTGCCTCCAATTACCTTTTCAAGCTCAGACTTGGACCCTCTGTGTTTCTCAGCAGCCTCCTGCAGGTAAGAAGGCACTATCCTCTCCTCACCAGCTTCTCTACCCCTAGTTCTGCTCCCTCCAAACCCCACCACATTGCTGCCTCTGAGGGAGTGTTTCAAGCTCCCTGTGGCTGGAAGCTCTTGCTGCCTGTGGTGCACAGTGGGCCACACTTGCCAGTGGCTGAACAGATCCTTTGAGGACAAGGGCAACAGCAGCAAATCTGCCCTGGCAGCAGCTGTGATGGGTGAAGTGCTGCTGTGGGGCTCTTGGGAGGCAGCTGGCTCTGCACAGCAGTGCTGGGGCTGTTGCCTCTCTCTTCTGTGAGTCTGCTTCCCTTTCAGCTTGACATCCCCAAGGACCCCTCTGCTCCTGCAACTGTGCTTTGCTCACCACAAGCAAGCGGCTGCCTGGGCAGAGGTTGAGCACAAAAGGAATATCAGATGGCCAGAGAGAGCAGGGCAGCTCAGGTTTACTGGGCCAAGCCTCTGCCTGCCTGACACTCAACAGCCTGCAGAGCAGATGACACCTCCCCATCACTTTAATAACAGCAGTGATTTTAGAGGAAAACTGTCTGCAACCCAGTAGTGCACGATGCCTCGTGCGCTCAGTAGCCCCTGAACCTCCAGAGGCTGACTCTCTATGCAGAACTTCCTAGAGGAGGGCACAGAGAGGGGTTAGATTGCCCCAGACTCTAGCACTTGCTGTCTAGCATCTGCATCTGCTTGTGCTGGTTTTGGATAGCTCGAAGTCTTCATTGCAATGGGTCTGCAAAATAGCAGTGTCTGCCTACAGAGAGCCAGGGAAAGGATTTGGCTCACCACTGCTAAATGGGAAAACTCCTTGGTGAAAGCCCTGGCTTTCGTCACCACCACCCTCTCCATTCACCACTGCCAGCTACTGAAAGTCAGCTCTGGGCAGAAACTCAGCAGTCGAAGAAAAAGATGATTCATGCAATCCCCCCAGGCTCTCCCCAGTGCACTCAGGCGGCAGAAGGAGGGACGCTCCACGCATCCTCACTCCTGAGGCTCAGTTCACCTTCAAGTTTACTTCCAGGAAACGTAAGTCCAGGTTGGCTCAGAGGAGTTTTTGCAATCAAAGCCAAGCAGCACTGAAATACTGTCATATTTAAAAATTATACAAAAAAAATAAATAATGCAACTGCTATTGCTCTCTCCATGCTGCTTCTTGTATAAGCTCTGTTCCTGCTACAGAATTTACCCTTTCTTCAGTGCTGCTGGTGGGGGGTACCCCATATCAGTGTAACTATGACACCAAAGGGAAGAGTTAGGAAGCCTTTTTGCCACACGGTCTGTCTGCAAGCACCCCAGGAGATACCAGCAGATGATTTACAGTGACCCTTACCTACAGCTTCCAGCATCTACTGGCTATCCAAACTCCTGAAGAAAATTAAGGAAATTAATGTTTCTTCGGTGATTAAGAGCTTCAATTAATGAAGAGTAAAGAAAGAAGCTTTTAGTCTAGGTGATCTGCAGGCAGTGCATGCAGCAGGAAGGCTGCAGCTGGCTGCAGCAGCAGCTTGTCTTGGGCTGTGTCTGCAAGCAGGACACACAGTAAGTAACCCAGAGCAAAGCACAAAATCCCCACACTGGGAGCAAGCCCTTCTGCAGCCATCACATGCTCCGAGCAGGTCAAACAGATGGTTTTTCCTGTGCAGCACCAGGTTTTGGGGTTGGGATGCACACTGCAGCGTGGCAGTCAGCCGGTGGCACAGGCACTAAGGACAGCATTTGCAAATGCAAGTTTTGTTGTGCTGGAGGAGTACAAAAGGGCAATGGAAGGCAGAAGTTTCATGTGCCTTGGGGGAGGAGCAAATCCAGGTGAGCACTGCATAGAGTGTTGGTCATATTTGAGACATCTGTAGAAAAGGGATTAGTGGTAGTGAAGTGTGAAGCTACAAACCCCACAGAGGGGAGAAAAATCATAAAGGATGTGGTGATTAGGAATGAGAATAAGAAACATCACTTTAAAAGTACAGACAGCACCTGAACCATCCCCATTCAGTGGGCCAAGGTCAGAAGAATGCATTAGGGAGCAGATAGTATGCAGCAAGCAGAAAATGAGCTTGTGCTCTGATCTGGAGGGAATAATTCTACCTACCCCCACCATGTGCATCATGTCAAGAGAGAATTAAGAGACTGACTTGTATATTGTATTTGAGGCCCTTTATTTGTATGATGAATTCTCGTAAAATCACTAAAATAACTATTGATTTTCTGGGCATTCAGAGTCCTTGCTTGGACAGTGGCTCAGGAGTCTTGTGTGGTTCAAGTAATCTGTGTTTAAGAAGCCCTCAAGAACCCAGGAGCAACCAGAGTAATCCAGTAACACCAGCCTTTGCAGACCCCACAGGCAGCAAGGTCTGTAGCACAGAGGCTCACGAGGACTGTTTTTTGCTAGAACACTTACTGACAGTGTGCTTTGTGCCAACAGCTTCTCAGAATAATGGGACAGAGAGAAAAGAGAAAGGAGTAGCTTTTAAAACAGTCAAAATCAGTTGCCTCCATCCTCCTCCGCACACTGCTTCTGAGATAAGGGAGCCTTTTATTCCCTTCTCTTTCTAGGAGAAGCTAAAGTCTAAACCTTGGCCACTCTGAGGAGGAAAAGAGGGAGCAGCTCTGAGCAGAGCGCTCTCACAGCTCCCAGAAGAGGGCTGGGTGGTGGTATACCCACTTGGCTGAAGGGCCATCACTGTTGAGACGGACACGACATACAACGAATTGCAAGCAAAAAGCCATCTTTATTGTTTTAACAAGTCTTTTTATATCTTTTCCAAGAATATGCTTCCACATATGATTGGGTCAAACAAAGACCAACAGTTCATGGTTGAATGACTTTTTTCTCTGTTGTAACCTTGATAAGCTTTCTCTACTTGCCGTCTGGCAGTTCCTTAATCTTGTTTACTCAGCTCTTCTCAGGACTTGCTGGCCTCTTCAAGGGTACATGGTTCTCTGCTCAAGATCAATATCGAACTTGCATTCCGACCCCTTGGACCAGCCGAGGTTTCCCACAAAGGGCAGCAATAGAAACCTGCTTTATTCTTCCTGCTTTCTTCTCTGCGCTCAATATTGAGGGCAGGTAGGAACCTGGGCAGTGCTGGAGCAGGGAAAAGGCTCGGTGGACACAGGGGCAGGCTTTAAGGATGGAAGATCACCAGATGTTATCTTAAGAAGTATTTACGAGAAGACTGGAATAAAGAAAAGTTACACAGGGCAGGGATGGAAGCCAGCGGCTCCATTTCCTGGCTCTGCCCCCAGTTAGGCCGGGGTGGACCATGTGCCCGGCTCCCCGCGCAGCGGCCAAAGTCCCGGCACCACAGCTCCCTGCGTGGGGCTCTTCCTGTGACTGCCTCGGCTTCCGTCAGCGTGTCGGATGCGATGCAGGAAGCCGGGCGGGGGACAGCGATGACTTCCCCTTGCAGGGGGAGGAGGCAGCAGGCCCCTGCACGCTGAGCAAGCGAGAGGCACCCGCCCCTACAGCTTTCTGTTTCGCTTCCCGCCCCAGCCCACCCTCTGGACTTCAGCTCCAGGTGGGAACCCCGGCGCCATGGCTGAGCCAGGTGATGTGGTCGAGCTGAAAGACGATCTGACCTGTCCCATCTGCCTGGACGTTTACAACAACCCCGTGTCCCTGAGTTGCGGGCACAGCTTCTGCAAGGAGTGCATCCAGGAGGCGCGGAGCTGCCGGCAGAGCCTGCAGGGCCCTTTCAGCTGCCCGCTGTGCTGCACCCAGGCAGACTCCACCATGGAGCTGAAGCCCAACGTCCAGCTCCGCAGCATAGTGCAGAAGTTGTTAGATGCTCCCGCTCATCAAGAGAAGGAAGAGAGGGACATGCAAAGCAAAGAGAAGGGGGAAAGTTCAGGTCAGCAAGATGAGGTGTTCCTGTGTGATTTCTGCCTTCAGGACCCCCAGCCAGCCGTGAAGACCTGCCTGAGCTGTGAGGCCTCCCTGTGCCAAGCCCACCTGAGCAAGCACAGCACAAAGAGCTCCCTGAAACACCATGTCCTGATGGATCCCTGTGATAATCGGTTTTTGGCTGAGAGGAGATGCCCCCAGCACAGCAAACTGCTGGAGTGCTACTGCAAGACAGACTCTGTCTGCATCTGCGTGCTGTGTTGTGTCACCAGCTCCCACAAGGAACACAAGATCATCTCTTTGGAGGAGGCTTTTGTCCAAGCGCAGGTAAGAGGTTGCCAGGACAGTGGCCTGAGCATAGATTACACTGGGAAAACCATGGAAGTCTGTGTAACGGAGAGCTGCCCTCAACACAGATATGAAACATCTCCCCAGTTTCAGATCTGTCAACTCAGGATGGGGCTAAATCTCCATCTTGGGATACTGGGCTTTTATTCTTAGTTTTGCCCCAGATTGTCTCTGGGCTTGCCCTTTGGGATATAAAACAAGATGTTACAAACACTTTTTTCCCCATCCCGAGGAGTCAAATGTTGGGACAGAGTGCTTGTGGCAATGCTTTCAGTTCTCAGTGCATTTTCAAGCTGAAGATCAGCCTGAACCGCATTTATGCAAAGGCAGTTAATGACAGAGTAACAGAAATGGAGCTGTCAGCACTGGAAGTAGCTTGATGTGTGGCTGTTGCACAGGAACAGTTGTCAGTTTCAAAATGCCTTTCCTGTGTTCATAACTGTGGTATTTGTTCAGGAATTAAATCTTCCAGTAAGCCTTTATGTATTGATTTGTCCTGAGAGCATGCAGTGAGAGAACTTTTTCAGGCCAACTTAACCCATTCCATAAAATTGCCAATCTCATGCACACATGTTGGTCCTATCCTGACATCTCTCTCTGGTTATTTTTATAGAGGGATTTTTCTAACACTCTGGAAACAGCAAAAACACACAAAGCTGCGCTGGATCAAAGCATTGAAAACCTGCTGAAACAAGAGGCAGAAGTAAAGGTCTGTGCCAAGGTCCCATATCTCTCTGGGAATGGTTGCATGCTGGTAGCTGATGAGATGAGATTTTCTTCTGCCCTTCCCCAGACCATGGATTCTAAGGCCTTTTTGAGTTCCTGAGTGGTTTCACATATATCTTCTAGGTTTCTTCTTTACGATTAATAATCCTTTTACCTGTTGGGGAAGTACATTCTTAGTTTCCAGAGGACCTTTGAGCTTGAAAGTTTCTGTTAAGTCTATGCCTCCTGATTGGTGGGTGGTGATTGCCTTCACCCCCCCTCCCATTCAATTTACAGACTCTAAAATATTCATGGAAAAGATACAGACCATGCTTTAGTGATTTTTATTCCTTTTTACAGCAAGAAATCCCCTCAGGTTGGCCTATGGTTTTAAGAAGCTGGTAGGACTGAGGTTCAAAGATTGCCCCAAAAGTGCCTGGTTTTTGCTCCCAGCATGCAAACACCTATCTAAAAGCTCTGAAAGAGCAGGGAATTTAATGCAGGTCTCTAAATTCTAGTTCATTCTTCTTAGGCAGAGTTATCACTTGCCTTTCTCTACCAGTAAGAGTGATAGGACTAGAAGTACTGGCACTGGGCAAAGAAAATGTTCCCTTCTAGTCTGAAGACAAAGCTGTGCCTGTTGGCAGTGTCCTGTCTGACAGCGTAGCTGCTTTCAAACAGTGAAGGCAGCTTGGTGGAGGCAGTAAGCAGAGAAACTCTTTTTCCTCACCCATCCTTAAAAGGACCAAAGCCAATGTATCTGTAGAAAAATACCAGTGCAGAATAAGGAAATGTATGCATAGTGGAAAATCTTCAGCAAGCATCCTGCAAGAAGCACTACTTTTTCATCTTTTTCTGGTCAAGTGCCAAATGCTGGGCAAGGCTGCCTATGTCCCTTGGCCTTTCTGTTGTCAGTGAGACATCTTGGTTTGTTGTCATACAGAGAGGCACTGTAGTTACTTCGCTCAGAAAAGACCAGACTCTTTTTCTGGTGAGAGTTAGTGTGGAAAATGTAAAATTCAGTCCCTCACAGCTTTGAAAGTGTTTCTTTTTAGACTAAGGAGAGCCTGCGGAGGAATCGGCTGGAAAGCCTCTTTGAAGAGATGTGTCTGCAGATAGATAATGACAAAAGAGAGGTCCTGAAAACTCTCAGTCATGGTGAGGAGCAACAGCTTTCTGAGATTCAGGCGGAGATACAGAAACAGAAAGAGGAGAAGGATGTAGCCAGCCGTGATATACAGGAGCTGGAGGCTCTGGGAAATCAGAAAGACCAACTTCTTTTCACCAAGGTACATTAACAGCATCTCCCTCCCAGAGAGATACTTGGCTTTCAGGCTGGCCTTTGCCTGTGCTATGCTAATTTTACCTTCAAAATCTCTTTTCCAGGCTTTTGCAGCACTTCAAGCCAGGTAAGGTCTTCCTGAGGTGGTCTACTGTTGCATTACATGTTGCTTCAGGTGAGGGATAGTCCAGCAGTTCAAGTCTGCTAGCCCAGGCTGCACATACTGCAGAGCTCACCCTGGCAATCCCTCAGGCATGCTATGAGCCTGACTTTGTCAAAGACCTGAAGAAGCCCTAAAAAATTAATAGAGGTCGTGTGTGACTCTTCATGTACAGCATGGCTGTATTTTCTGTACCCTCTACACCTGTTCTCGAGACCTACTCTGAGGGCAATTCCTGAAGATTTAGGTCCCCGGGTGGGCATTCAAAGCAACAGTGAGCTTCCGTATCCCGAGTTCTTCTCCAGCTTGCATTGCTTTCTGCTTGTAAGAAGCAAATGTGACAGGAGTCAAAGCATGCAGTGATGTCACAAGTCTACAAAGTTCATGGTTTTTCTCCTGAGCTGTTCCCCCAGTGTCTGCCCAGTGCTGTGCCTCCATCCCAGCTCACCACTGCTTGCACAGAGGCTCACTCAGCCTGGCCTTTCCCCAGCCCTGCATTTCAGGTGCATCAGTTGCTCCTTGGCTGTGGTGATGCAGCATTTCTCGTTTGCTGTCTCAGCATCCCAGTGGCTGCCTCTGACACTTCACTAGCTCCTGCTGTAGTACTTGAGGACTGTGACTGCAAACATGATGCTAGGGACTGCCCCAGCAAAAGGTGGGGCTGAGGTGGCTGAGACAAGGTCCTCTGGGGACAGATATTGCCATGGAGTGAACTTCTTCCTAATGGTGTTGAAGAAATTCTGGGAAAAGTCTGGTCAGAGAGGGTGTCCCTGGTAAAGCTGCAGGGGTGTGGTGGTGGGGAAGGATAGAAGCTGCTTTTTGCATCTCTCATAAAGGCTGGGTGTGGAGTGGGGGATGCGGCTGTTAGCTCAGGGATGGGCTCAGTGATGATGTTCTGATGACTTGTTTTCTGATTCCTTGCTATATGTTTCAGGAAACCCAAGTCAGTTCCTATCAAAGACAGCGTAGAACTGCCAAAGCCACCCATTATGTTGGATGAATTAACAACACACGCTATTCTAAGGCACTTCCAGCAATTCCTCTCAGACATGCAGTCCTTATTTAAATCACCACCTGGTGAGTGATCATTTCCTAACATGGCAAGCAAGAAGAAGCTAACAAAACATATTTAAGAAAGGACTGTAATAAGATACCAAGTACCTCTAGAACTGATTACTAACATTGTATGATTATTTTCACACATGTGTACGTAAAAGGGCTTCAGTGCTTTGGGCCACACCTTGAATACACTCTGTTAAAATGGGCTCTGGGTAAAGAGGTGTGGATGTCCTAGGAGGTTTCTGGGAGAATTAAGAGAATAGCAACACCTCCTCTGTCTGTAGCATCACTTTGATTCAAAGCACAGGGAAAGTTGAGAACTCATCACAGCAGTGGCAAGTGGAGTTTGCCTTATGACGTAAATAATCTACTCTTTCTATGTGTAAATAATTCTACACTTTTGTAATGTTTTGTAAGATCAACCTACAGTCCAGGTGCTGTGCATGGTGGGATGCTTGTCCAACTGAAACAAAAAAATTAGGGTTCCCTTATTGTTGCTCTTTGATGGTGCTTAAGCCCCTGCTGACAGTGAACATAGGGTGAAGAGTCAGAAGAGATGGCTGAGGTGGGAAGGTTCTGTCCAGAGTGTGTGTGACAGCGTGCGACATGCGCCCCTAATTGGCTGCCATCCATACAGCCTTGGGTACACCAGGACGCACACCATGCTCTTGGCCACTCTGAGCTCTGTCTCTACCATCCTTGTCAGCATAGCCCAGACCTGTTCTGGCTAGAAAGCCTCAGATCCAGGTTTCCCTAATTGTCTATGCCACCCGAACAATTTTAGTTAGTCGCCACTGCCACTGCTTCAGTTTCCTCAAGAAGTAACTTTCAGAGTGGAAAATGCCACAATATTCAGATACATTACATGCAAGAGAAGGTCTGAATAAAAACATTCTGCAAATTCCCAAGGTTAGAATTAACTTCTTGTGACTGGCCATGCCAGGATGTTTTGAGAAAATAGAAAATAACTTTAAATGATCCTAAGCAAGTAAGTGTTTGTGCTGCTGTTCACAAATTTCTTGTACATGGAAGTTAATCTGGGGAAGTTTTTAAAATGCCTAATGAAGCTCTGCAGGACAGTGATGGAAAACTAAAATCTAAGAACTGCTGTAGTTGGAAACAAAAAGCAAAAAGTCACTTGAAAATTGTGAGAGTGCAGCATTTCTTGTAACCTGATATTAGTCCCCTTTAGAATTATATAGGAGCAGCTAAGAGGGGTGCAGAAGGTGTTTCAGTTAACGTATGCTATTAATGACTTGGGTGGGTTGAACTTTAATTAGATGACTTGGATTGGGAAATCCAGCTTTTGGCCATGGGGATGTATGCAAATCTGTGCAATTGTTTATCATAATGTGTTTGTTTCTTTCTGTAGTTCATGAACATCTGACTGTTCCAACATGGGAAGAACATGGTCACTGTGACACTGTATTTGATTCATACTTACACTCTCCTGGTTCACAATATAATGTACCAAACCCATATGGTGTTGCACGTGTGCAGAGCAACGAGAGATTCTCAGAGGGCTGTCACTTCTGGGAAGTGGACACCAGCAATGCAAGGTTCTGGAAGCTTGGAACTGTTTATTCCAACTTTGAGTGCTACCTAGAAAAATCTTGTCATCTCTACCATTCTCATTATTCCCTGTCTGTGTTCCTAGGTGAAGTAATGATCACAAAAAAGGCCTTTCCTAAAGACCTCAAAGTGGTCAGGGTAGAGATAGACTGTGGAAGAAATACACTGACATTTTATAACAAGTCTGTCAAGGATGGAGATCCTGCTGAGAGCCTCAGGCTTATAGAAGCAGTTAGCATCCCTTCGAACTACCCTGTCCATGCTGTCTTCACCGTGTCTGATGGCTTTCTGAAGCTCCTGTAGTGACATGGGGACAAGGTGCCATTTTGTATTTCCAGGCCTAGAATCAAGACTGCTGCTGTGCAGAGGCTGTGCTGAGCTGGCATAGTAGAAACTGGGTTTTGGGCTGCTGGGATGGCTCCTCTACATGAGAACAAGGTTTCTTGGGGTATAGCACAGTACGCTGCCAGTTACTGCAAGAGCTCCTGTCTTGTTCTGTGGATCACAATCACAATTGTGGGGAAATATCACTAAGTTGCACTTTTCTGCTTGGCTGTATCAAACACTGCGTTGGTTGCACGTTATTAAAGTAGTTTAGTATGCAAAACTCAATGGCAATTTGGTTTATAAAAAGTTGACAGCACAACATTAACTGCTACAGAACTAAGCAGCAGCAATGCTGATCTTTGCTCTAGTGCATCAGCTTTTACCTCTGCCCTCCTCCACCCATCCTGCACAACCTGAGCCATCCGTCACAGAGGCAAAGCTGGTCTGGGAGGCAGGTAGAGACTAGAGAGTAAGACACCTGGTTTCCCTTGCTCTTGGCTGCTGTTGTCCCCTGTGAACTCTCTGATAGTTCACTTGCCTACTTGCCTCAATTTTATTTTCTCCCCAGCTATACAAAATAATCACAGCCAAGGGAGTACTAAAGAGGAAAAGTCCTGTGCCTTTAGCCTGTGCCATATAGGGCCTGCATTACTTTGTTCTTACGATTGTCAAAGCACCTTGGAAAGACGATATTCCTGCCTGCTGCCTGTGGTCCTGCTGCCATCAGACAGAGCCAAGGAATCTGCATGAAGAGGTCCAGGCAGGAGCTCTCTGCCCCAGCAAGGACAGTGATGGACCTTGAGGGACACTACAGTTTTGCTGAAATAAATCCATGTGCAGTCTTAAGACAAAAGCAGATGTTTTTTGTCCTTTGCATTTTATACACAAAAATGATACGGAAAACCATGCAGGTAGAGTTGGGTCTTCTAAATACACCTGCAGTGGCTGCTGCTTTGCTTCATCTCAGGTAGTATGGGTGCAGAGTGAGGCAAGCAAGGCTTGTGACACGGTACAAGGATATTCCTATCCTACAGACCCCTTCTGGAGCCTTTACCTGCCCCTATTTCCCTGGCAGCAGGTAGGAGACCAGTCTCAACAAGTCCCAGTAAAACTTTCCCCTGGATTCTCCTGAGTTTTACTCTTAGGTGAGCACCTGTAACTGCTGCCAAGAAGCAGACAAAGAGGCAATTCCTGGCTTACCCCTGCCAGGCTCATACCTTTCTCATACAGGGTTTATCTTTAAATTGCTGTCCCTGGCATGACACGGAAGATTTTTCCAGGAGGGCAGAGGGCTTTAGGAGAATTTTCCATCTTGTGCCCTCCCCAGCACCCCCTGCTCCCACCAGCCAGTTGAGGGCTCACACGCAGAACGATTCTGCCTGAGACCATGCAGCAACTGAGGGCAAGCGTCTAGAAATGGCTGCTGCAGCTCACGAGAGCTATTGCTGGACACAGCCTGGGACAGGGAACTTATCTCTGCCAGTCTGTCACGGGGTGGAGAGGAAGCACTTGCAGCGTCTGGGCTGGGTCTCCAACCGGGGCACAAAGCCAAGGACGTCTTTTTAGTTTCATTTCTCACAGTCCGGCTAACACGTCATTTCTGCAGCCATGGCAAAAGCTAGGGAGGAATCTGGAGGGGCTGCCAGCCTGGAGGATGAACTTAGTTGTCCCATCTGCCTGCATCTGTACACGAACCCAGTGTCGCTGAGCTGTGGTCACAGCTTCTGCAAGCAATGCATCCAGAAGGCGCTGGGTGCCCAGCAGCAATCTAAAGCCCCTTACACCTGCCCCATGTGCAAGCTCCAGCTGGGGCCTATCCTGGAGCTGCAGAAGAATTTTCAGCTGTGCAGCATTGTGGAGGCATTTGTGGCCACCAGTTCGAAAGGACAACAGGAGGAGGGCTCTGCAAAAGGGAAGAAGATGGTTCCCTGTGACTTCTGCCTGGATCAGTCCCAGCCAGCGGTGAAAACCTGCCTAATTTGCGAAGCGTCTTTGTGCCAAGCCCATCTGAGCAAACACAATGCCAAGGCTTCCCAGCAAGACCACATCCTGGTGGAGGTGGGCGCAGGCAGTGTGGTGGCAAGGAAGTGTCTGGAGCACGGCAAGCTGCTCGAGTGCTACTGCCAGGATGAGGGGCTGTATATCTGTGTGCTCTGCTCCATCGCAGGACGACACAAAGGCCACAGTATCATCACCCTGAAGGAGGCACATGACAAACAGCTGGTAAGGGGCTCTAAACTCCTGACCGGGATGAAGGGGGGAAGCTGCAGGAGGCTTTCACCAGGGAGTGGGGACGGCAGGGCAAGGGCAGGCAGGCAGCCGCTCGGGGAATTTCATGGCCCTGGAATTTGCTTTTCATTTCCTCCTTTGTGTTGCGACAGCAGCTTGGCAGGCTAGGCAGAGGGAGAAGAGCAGAGAAAGGTGTTTGGGGGTGACCAGGACAAGGGTGGGTAAAACCTTCAGTGTGCGTTGACATGGCCGTCTGGGTGGGAGGCTGAGTGAGAGGCAGGCGCAGGGCTTTGCTGCCCACGCCACTGAAGGACGTGCCTGTCCTGCACAGCCCCAGGCAACTGCAAACTGCCACTGACAAGTGTATTCCTGGCTGGGATGAAGGAAATGTTTTTGTGGGGATTAAGAAGTTTCTTTCTCCCCTGAGCCTCAGGACCACACTGCTGCTGAATTTTGGGTTGGGAAACAGGACTTGAGGTCCTTCTTCTGGCTTCCTCCTCCCTCTGCCAAGCCAGTATCTCAGCAGGCATAGAGATGTGGGGCCCCAACGTCCCTTCCTTTGAGTCCAGTTGCTGTCCTTGAAATGCTCCAAAACCAGCTGAGACTGAGGGGATAAAATGCATTTGAAATGCTCACTCACTGCCTTGCATTTTAAATTTCTGGGCTCAATTTAGAACCTGCACAAAACACCCTGCAGGACCCCAGTGCATGAGCAGGAAATGCCTTGCTCACTCGGGACCTCAGGACAGGTCCCAGCCTCCTCAGGAATTAGCAGGACACATCTTTCACGGTTATACATGTCACAAACTAACCCTCTCCCACAAGTTATGTGTAAACAATTCAGGGCTGCAAATAGAAGTGGGCTGTGTAGGATAGCAGCCATTTCCTTTATCCCTGGAGCTGTCTGGTAAAGGAACAACACTGCCCTATCTGTGGGGAAGCCATCTCCATGGGTAAGCTGAGATATCAGCTGCGTATTCCTGGCTTTGTTGGTTTTTCAAACTCCCCAGGATAGCCAGGGAAGCCAGGAATGCAGCTCTTCAGGAGAAATTATAAAAGAGTTTTGGTACAAGGAGCTTCGATCGAATTTGATTATTTGTCTTTTTAGTTTTCAAAAATTAAAACTCTTCATCTGTGACAAATATCTCATGGAAAACCTAAGCTTTCTGACATAATTTTTATTAAAGAAGTGACAATTTGTCAGCTGTGTCTGTAGTGGCCATTCATGGGTGCTCGAGGTGTGAAAAAGCTGCTGGAAGCAGCCAGGAGCAAACAGAAGCATTCAGACACTGTCTGATCCCCAAAGAATGAAGTTTAATGTCCCCTCTGAAATGTGTTATTGTGCAGTATAACAGCACTGAATGATCATGGTATCCATTAAATGAAACAGCGAGGTAAGTACCACTGTTGCACTGATCTTCAGGAAAGATGGTTGCTTATTACCTCAGATCCCACAGCTACTGACAGGTGTGAAAACTACAGATTTGGATCACATTAGGCACATGTGAAGGTTCTGGCAGGAACAGAGCGTTAATAGACATTTAGTCATTTAAAGTGAAACTTATTCATGGGAAAGTTGTTTATTAACCTACCGTATATAAAAATTAAACATTAACTTGAAAGATTTCAAGACTGTATCAGTTTTCATTATGCCCTATCTCTATGAGGAGGCAACTGAAAGCAGTTTGATACAGGACTCACTGCTGAAAGTGGGCAGGTAGAAGGTGCCTGTGCCATTTCACCAGCTCCACAAACTGCCAGTCTGCTTGAGAGCTACCCATGCTGCTATGAATGAAGTTCAGTGCTGTCTTTCCTTCTGCTAGGCTGAACTCTCAGACATGGTGACATGGCTGCAGGAGCGGAAAAGTGCCTTAGCTACTGCCCTAGAAGGACTTCAGAAAAGTGAGCAGCAGCTCAAGGTTGGTACCCAGATCATCGCTAATTCAGAGCCTTTTTCCCCAACAATTTCCCAGAAATAAGTGATGGCAACAAGACTGTTAGAAGCAGATGAATAGAAAGAGATATAACCCAAAGTAGGGAAAATGCCGCTTTAAGAACCTTCCAGAAGCCAAGATGTCTTACAGTCTCCCAACATAGCTCCACAACCAGCTGGGAGACTCCACTATTTATTGTGGTTGCCCAGACCAGCTTGCAGGACTGGTAGACCACAGGTTGTACATATCATTATGTACTTTTAAAAAGTTTTCTATCCATTAAATAAAAGAAAACCAACTTGAGTCTACAAGTGGGATTTGCAGAGTGTACCAATACAGTTCTCATATTGCTAACTGAATTTTATCTGATTTTGTTACTATATCAGGATTAATTTTCATAACCCTCTGTTTAATCAGATATTTTAAGCAAGTGCTTATTGTCCACTTCTTTCTAAAGCCAGTGCAAAGGATAGATACAGTCCTGATCTATAAACAGAGACACTAAACTGAAGTGTTGAGCTCCTGAGCCAGTGCATCATTTTCTTACCTGTTCATTTAGACCAACACAAAAACAGTGACTTCCCAGCTGCAAAACCTGTTTGAAGAGATAAAAACAGAGATTGTTCAGAAAAGTATTAAGATCCTGAATGACATTCAGTCCAATGAGAAAAAGCAACTGGCAGACATTACCACAATGAAGAAGGAAATGGAACAAAGTAGAGATGAGGCTGCACAGCATCTTCAGTCCTTGCAGAAGATAAGACAGCAAAGAGATAGTTTCATCTTCTTCAAAGTAAGCAATGATATTCTGCTCTTCTTCATGAATATGCCTATTTCTTAGCCAGATGTCCTTTCTGGAAATCTCACTAACATGTGTTTTCCTGTTTTGTTTTTTTTTTTCTTTTCTTTGTTTTTCTTTTAATCCTTTTTGTAGGAATTTCAACTGACCAAGGACAGGTATGTTGCACCTGAAAACACTTGGTTTTTTTCTTTGAAAAAATATGGTGTTGATAACTGGGATCAAACCCCGCTGTTCCCTTCTGTCCCAGCACCCTATGCTGCAAAGCTGCTCCCTATTCCAGACGAGCCAGAGGGCACCACATCCACACAATTAATGAGGATGGAGCTATATCTGTTAGCCATTCCAGTGGTCCTTTTAAGCTTAAGTTCCCTTGGCAGCTACACAGTTGTTGGATTCTGATGAAAACCACTGGCTTTTATTACCAGAAAAACTGTTTTTCTCAGAGATAAAGCCCATGGGGTTCAGTTTACAGCAACACTCTCTTGCATGTGTATTGGCGACACTCTTGCACCCAAGTCCCAGTGAACAGCATTTGGCTGCAGAGGTAACTGGCTCATTTCCCACCAATTTTTGCTTCTGCTTGTGGACAATCTTAATAGCTAGACAGATATATTATCCATTCTCTTGCAAGTGATACATTTAATTTATAACTTATCACTTCCTAATTGACGCCAGGGTGTCAGCTGTAATTCAGTGGTGCAAAACCACACTAACAGTAAGTTACAGATCCACAAGAGATTTTGCTGCAGCACTAAACTCCTCAGCCGCAAGAAGGGCCAGCTTAAAAGTCTAGCTGGATTTGAAGATGTCATCTCTGTAGCTTGTATGAATTAAAGCTGAGTTTGAGCTTGGATTCTAAGGATAACTTTGAATCACCACGTACCTAGGGGCTGTGCTGGCAGCAGCACAGTCCATTACTCACAGCTATGCCACAAGTTGAAATCTAGCCCGTGGGATCAAAGTCATTTTCCAGAAGCCTGGACACCATTTAATATGTTTGGCATTTTCTATCACAATGGCAGTTGTGCTAGAACAGTAAGAACCTGCCTGCAGCAGGTCAAAGCACTGTTCACACAAGGGTATGAGCAAATCACCTTCCCCTTTCTCATTTTCAACATTTGAAAGTTCCCATCCAGGTTTGGTAAGCAAAAGGCATTGCCAAATAAATAGCAGTATATTACAAGTGCAACTCACTTAACCTTATCAGAGAGCTGTTTACCTCATAATTCACATTGCCAAAGCACCCTCGTGTTTGTAGAGTCCTTCCTAACAAAGGAGTTTGTTAACTTTCTAATGCTAAATGGTTTTCCTTGGTGAAATGACTGCCTGTGCCCTAGGATTGGGAATCGGAATTGCAGCATCAGCAGGGTGGATGTGAGGGTAATAGAGATGGATAAGGCCAAGATCGACAGCTGCCGACACCTGAGACAAGACTTCATGGTTCGCCTGGACTCACTGCTGCAAGGCGTGCAACGTGAGTGATCTGCCCCGTCCCACCAGCCACGCACTGCTGACCCCGAGCAGAAACCAGCAAGCCATGGGGTTCAGTGAGCTGGGCTGATAGCTGCCAAATGCTGTCTCTTTTGTGTGGGGTGTGTGCGTGGCCTTGAGGGGCTGATGAGGATTTGGATGTGATCTTGGGGTGTTGGAGAGGAGATGGAGAATGACTGTTTCTAGGGATAACAAAGAAGAGGTCTGCTCCTAACCAGCGTAAGGCCAGCTTCTCCTCTGATGTGGTATCCTGCTCCTGCCTACATCCCAAGTCTTTGGGGGCTCAATCATGCTTTCAAGAAATGTCCCTTTCATTTGCCCATCCCCACCTAGTTTATCCTCGACCATGAGATTCAGAGTCATGGTACCAAGTCCTAAACTTGAATGCATTGCCAGCTTTGTAAAATGTTCTTCTCCATCTTTCTTAGGTGAACTCAACAACCAAATTAAGCAGAACAGGTAAATCCTTCTCCTTACTTAGAAAATGTTCCCTGCAAATTTCTCCAACAGTTGTTCATTTAAGAACTGTGTGTCCTGTGCTCCTCTGCCGTGGTCTCATGAAGAGCCAAGCAGAGTCTAGAAGACTGTCTTTCATCATAAAACAGGGAGTCAGAGCTACTCATATATTTTACTTTGTCATTAACGAGATGTGATTTTGTGTTTTACAAGGCACTAACATTCAACACTGTTTCTTTACAGTGTGGATTCAGATATGGGTACCTCGTCAAACAGTAAGTGTTTAAAAATACTAGTTATTCATCAGGACTTTGGCCTGGGGCTGTGAATCTTGCAGAGGAAAAATCTCTCACCTAAAAATATGAACAGCTTTCTTTTTGGCATGCATCTCCTCTCCTTGCCAGAGATGAGAACAGCAGGATGAGCCTCAGGGCATAGTTCTCAAAATCTGCATTGGGCAGAGATCTTGGAATTCACCAGACAATTTATTTATCTTCAGCCTGAAGGAGAGACTGGATTTGCTTCAGTATTCAGTAAAAGTCTGAGCCTGCTCTGAGAAAAGACCATGGAGGGGTTCCCACCAGCTGAGTAGGAAATGGAGCAAACTCAGTGTCTGAAAGGTTTCCCAAACAAATCCAAATGCTGCAGGAGATATTAGATCTATCAACACTAAGTCTCTTCAGATAGCACTAGTCCAATGCTCAAATAGATCTCTGCTGGGTACAGTGGTGCATCTTTTCTATAAGCTATTTAAAAGAAAATTTATTTAGAAGTTACTTGAAATATTTTAAAATATTTTTTAATTGCTGCATCTAAAGTTCAGTTTGCCAACAGGTTTTTCTTAATTCATAAATTCAAAATAAAATCCTCCTTTCTTTACCACTTTTTAATTTTTGGAGAGGGAATATATTATCTTCTGCCAAGCATTTTTTAGGGACAGGTTAATGGTAAAATTTTACTTTGGAAGGGATGTGTTTGAGAATGGCTGCTGATGGCAGGGGTTGAGGACAATGTAGTCTTGCCCTAAATGCAAACATATTTGTCTTACCAGGTGCAACTGACTACTCAGAAATAAATGTTTTTGACAGTTTTTTTGGAAATTATAATGCATGGAGACCACAAGAGGCAAGAGGTCCAGGTAAGCGATTAAATGGAGTTTTAATTACAGAGCACAGCTTAGCAATGTAGTTCCTTTAATTTAACATAATAGCAGCCTCAAATCTAGAGGTATATTTTTAAATTGGTGTACATAGCCATTTATTTGTCTTGTGAGCTCAGTCTTCTACAGACATATTAATGTCTGTTTTCTGTACAGAGCCAGTTACTCAAAACAGGGGAGGGAGAAGTACTTTTTTCTGAGGCAACACAAGGCAGTACTTGGAATCAACTTGTCAAATATGTATTAACATAGCAATAAAATACTACTTAATTATTACAGTAAGTGAAGCTTTTCCATCTTTGTATTCCTACAGCACAAAACCAACAGAGAAGATTTCCATCCTCACGTGGCAGAATTAATCCAGTTTTAAGGCCCACATTTGGCTACCACTAAGGGAGAGATGATAAAAAGAAGTTAGAACTAAGATGGAAAGAAAAAGTTAAACATTGTCAAAAATGTCCTCTAATAATAGGAACCTGCCAAGTGTCTTGACCTCCCCTGCATATCAGCTATTAAAAGCAATTCTGTAACATATGCAAATTTAGAAAACAAGTGCTAAGAATTAACGCAAACATAAGAGCATTTCCAACTGCCGATGGCTGCCAAACTGGGGACTATATAATCTCATGGTCCTAATGATACTTGTGTACTATTGTAGTGGCTATGTTGTCATTATGTGGTTGAATAATTAAATAAATAGCTATAGATACAGATAAACAAGGCTGGCTGATTTCATACCATCACGAGGAATTACCTGTCGAGAGCACTGTGGATGGCTGCAGTAGAAAGCTGTTCAGGACCATGCCATGGATTTGGTTTATCACATTTAACAGAAGTGATCTTTGTAGCAATGAATTAATTGTCTTTGAAACTAGCTTAGTCAGCCTCTAAGCCACATTTTAACACTTCTACAGAGCACTCCAAGAGCCATGCAAAATACCACAGTCAGCAGTGTGCGATGATGCTTTTAGTGACTGCATCTCCAGATGTTCTTTTCTGATCAAGCACACGCTGTGCTTTCCAGATGTAGCCAGTATTGCACATGTCAGCTCCACAGAAGGTTTTCATGACACCGCCAGGCAGACAGATTTGCTCTTTGCTGCAGTTGGCTGCTCTGTGCCTAGCTGTGATTCAGATCCAACAAGCGGGTTCACAACCTGGGCGTTTCTTCTCCAAATAATAAAAATATTCTACTGCAGATGAAGGTTGCCAACCTTAGCATTTTTAAGAAACAGAAGCTAAAGTTCCGGGTGCTTCGATAGAAATTAGGATTCATGACTACACCTCTGTTCTGTCACTTGTGATAATCAACATACACCTAATTGCAGAGATTAAAAACAATAAACTCGGCAAAATGCATCTCACATTTAGAGTAACGTCTCCCTTCATGGTTTCAATGGACTCGGCAAGCTGCAATGGGGCAAGCTGCCCTTGTTCTGCTGCACACATCACTTGTCAGCATAACAGAAAGTGCGTGGCCAAAACTGAGGAGCTCAGCAGTGGCTCAAGGTGACTTTGCAATTATCCCCTACTGCTTGAAGCCAGTGAGACACAAAGGACAGCTGCTCTCAACCACTCAAATAGGGCAAAAGAAATGAGCTTGTCCCTCGACACTTTTATTACCTGGGCTTCTCCCTGGCTGCCAGGTAGTTATTGCTTTCACCCCAGGTGAAGGAGCCATGACCAGCCAATGCAGTTCAGTGCTGCTGCGGCAGACAGCAAGTTACTGCACTGCTGCAAATCACTACAGAGAACGGGAGATTTACTCAAGTGTGGTATTTTAAGTCATTTCCCCCCCCCTCTTGCAGCATATCCTATGTTGACTACGTGTAGGAAATGTCAGCACCTCTGTAGCCCCTTCTGAAATATCAGTTTAGCATTTCCTCAGCAAAACCATATTACAAATATTCCCCTGCATCTAGCTACAGGCTGCTGCGGGAGAACCAGAGCACCACTCTCCTCCTTGCTAGCAGTGGGAAAGGGCAACTGGCAGCAGGGTGCTGAGCAATTCCTGCACTCCCAGGCAGCTGCCCTCACCAGCATGTTTCTGGCTGTATGGCTACTCTTTTGCATGCAAGTAGTTCTCATTTTTTTAACACCATTTCTGACAGTCTTGGAGAGCCCAGGAAGAAGGAGGTACTGACATCACCTTTCCTCCAATGCCAGCCTTTAGCTCCCTCAACCTCTGAGCCCCTGGCAGAAATGTCTGTGACCTGTTTAGAGAAGGATCCTCCTAAAACCCTTCACTGCAGAAGACCGTACAGTTCTTACAAATGGAGCCACATTCCCACAAGGCTTTTGGAAGGGTGGGAGCAGTCAAGAAGGGAGTGTGTCTGCAGCAGGCTGGGTAGAGGCCATTCTGCTTCAAGGAAGAGTTTTGCAGACCTCTCTAGTCTGTTGTAATGCTGCCTTTGAAGCACCGATCACAGATAACCTAGTATTGCACTATGATTGAAGTACTTAGCATGTCAAAAACCAGGACCAGTGGGACTCACTGACCAAAATGAAGAGAATAATTGTCTGGATGGAACCTACCTAGCATCTAATTTGGAGGGAAGAGTGCATGTAGATCTTCATTGCTAAGCTTATCAGACTCAAGTTTGGGGCTGATGTAAACACTTGCCAAAATGAAGAAAAGAAGGTGACTCTATTGAAGGCAAAAGTAATGAGATAAGGAGTTTATAATTGCTGCTATATGGCAAACCCAAAGGTTTTCATTTCAAGTAGATTGGAAAAAATACATGTTTTAATTCTGCTACAGTCTCACAGAGCTTTTGGATGAAAATTAGTATCTAGGAAGGCAGATTTTCCAAGTTGGATACTAAGCTGATGGTGCAGTTTATTTCCCCCATACATTTGCCTGGTATAGTATTAGCAAAGATAGACTCCTGAATTTGTGACTTGTGTTTTTAATATTCCATGCGTTAGCCTTAAGGAAGCAAAAGAGAGCTGAAAGAGTAGATGAAAGCAATGTAAGAAAACACACTGGAGTTCAGCAATTATTTAACCAAGTCTTCTAAGCCACAACAACACTGAAAATTTTAACATCTAATTAGTTTTTTGAGTCTAGACATACACTGAGGGTGTAGCAGTTCTGCACAGACGTTTGTGCACAACACTTTCTCGATAGCAATATAATTGTGAGATGCATAGTCCTGAGGTATGGACAGAGCTTATTTCTTTTTGATATCTTTATGGCTCAGGTATTTTGACTACCTAAGGACTCTGATTCATTGCATCTTTCACTATTTATTATGCTCTCTTCCCTCCACCCACTTCATTTTCACTTGGCATTTGTCTCATCCTTGATGGAAACCTTTACAGGGGAGGAGAGTGAAGTAGCTGATTTCATGGCTCTTTTTTTTTTTTTTTCCTTTTGCCAAGCCTTGCATGATGTGGCTGAATTTATAAGAAAATGTATAAATAAAATGCACTTCAAAAGCTAGAGCAGTCCTCTTTCTATTACTTAGTCTGATGGGCTCTCTAAGTAAGTCAGACATGCTACATCTAGACTTTCATGCGTCTACACTAGGGCCTTCTAAGACCATGAGGTTAGACACCAAACCCCAGGGACACCACTGAGAATTTGTACACTGAACACTGCAGAAGATTTTGAGGAAGGTTGTCATAATGCCCCTGATTGCTCTCCCAAAGGCTCAAGACCAAGAAACTCAGGTTATCTTAATGGTTTGCCCCTATTTCCTGACTATTAATGTTTGCCTGGGTGACCAGACAAGCTGCTCACATGGGGAGGCAGGTTTGTAAGAGCTCTGATGTGTGGACAGATCTCACTTTCTAGGCAGCAAGCTAGGAAGTTCCCCACCTTCTCCATCTCCAAACTTCATGCAACCTTTTGCAAATGCAGGCCTAGATCTTAGCGGATGGCAAGTGGGGGAAGGAGAGAAGGAAGGGAGGAAGGGAGGGAGGGAGGGAATGTTTTATCTGCTTTCACCATAGCCCAACTGTCCTACCATGGAGCCGTACAGCCAGAGGGACTGAGGTAGTAGGCAGGGAGGTAGTAGGAGAATGCTGGAAAGCAGAAGGCTCCTTACACAAGGCTCAGAGCCAGGTGGCATAACCCAGATGAGAGCTGGGGAGAATCAGAGGGTGCCTTTATCTGCTGACTGATAAAGCTGGAAGCCTGGAGAGGACCAAGAAGAAGCAGAAAGAGTCACTGCACAGTGGTTTTATTGACAGGGTAGAGAGGGGTGACCAGACCATCCTGTGAAGCTCTTTGCTGGGGGGAGCAGGGTGCAGCAGGGTTATAGAGAGCTGCCAGGCAAGAGGCAGGGTGGGAAGGCTTTGCTGGCTGTGGTGTGTGGAGCTGCCCAGGAGTATGTGCCTGGTGGAACAAAACAGCATTTTCCAATATTCTTTTGTAGTCTGAGAAACTGGTCTCTGGAGATTTGGTATTCTAAAGATCATGGGTCAATCTGGAGCACCAGAAGCAGTGAGTGGATTTGACAGGCAGACTGAGTGGGATGGGCAGATGGCACATGCTAGCGTTTGTCAGAAAGTCCCAGCTCACCACTCCTTGGCAGGAGATTCTGGAGGGTGAGGAACCCAGAGGCACATTTCTCCAAGGCCAAAGGTTCCTTAGCACAGAAATACATTAACCATAAAACTTAATATACCTCAAGAAGAGGAAAGCAGTTGGAAATTAAATGATCTATGTATCTTAAATATTTACTTGGATTTTTTCCTCATTTCTTAGAAAATTAGTGTACAGTAGAAAGGAAGGAAAACACCTGATTCAGGAAAAAAAATAAAATCAATGCTTGGGGATATTTTAATACCATGTTCTTTATTTGCACTCCAAGAAGATACTGTTTCTTTGCTTCTTCTATGAAGGAATGATGCATCTGATGATCCAAGTGATTCCACAGACAATACCTCTAGAACAACAATGAAAATGCTGTAATGCTCATTGCTTGTTTTTGTGGTTTCTTACTAGGTTTCTGCAGAGTTCCTACACAAAAGTCTTCTCTTAATGCTTTTGTCATAGATGCCACTCCTTACAAGGATTGATTGTGGTAGTTGTAGAGTCACCATGTACTTCAAACTATATGAAAACTCCTGTGGAAGACTGTCCTGGTTTCACTAGGATAGAATGACAGGTCCCTAGGATAGAATCCCTAGTCTGCAGGCCATTAACAATTTGGAGTCAACCAGAGCAGCTGACCCACGTTGGCTACAGGTGTGTCCCATCCCAGAAACATCACACTCAGTATAAAGGGGCAGGTTTGGGGAGGAGAAGTTGTCAGGTGATAGAGTAGCTGCTGTAGTTTAGCCCTGGGTAGGGAACTAAAGGTAGACAAAGTCCCCAAGAGGATTGGGAAGTTAGGACCACTGGTGCTTTTGATGTCGGATAGCTGGGGAAGGAAGATCTTTTAATTCCTTTGCAACTTGCCTGTTCTAGTCATTGTGACATCTAGATAAACTTTTGTGGAGAAGGTAAATGTTTACTATGGGATATGTTCTGTATTTCTACAGCAAGACTTACAGCATTTGCCCAACACCAAAAGACGTGAGCATGGATTCTGCAGGCTTGTAGCTGGTCTTGCTTTCTCTGACTGTGTACTGATGGGTTTTTAGGCAGCTTGAAGTTCCACCTGAAATGCAAATACTTGACACTGTTCAGTTTCAGAGAATGTTGCTTTGCTATGCAAATGGAACCGCAGACAAGGCTGAGTAGAGCCCCCCCAACCTTGAACCTCCCATCCACAGATTTAAAAAAAAAAAAAAAAAAAAAAAAAAAAAAAAGGGACCTGAAGAGAGAGAGGTTGTAGAGTCCACCCTAAAGACTTTCAAAACCACCCTGGTCTTGTCCTTGTGTGACCCGCCCTGGGCATCCCT
>JANHGN010007918.1:330-20279 GCA_024605025.1 Megaceryle maxima | reverse complement strand
GAATGTGTATATTTATAACTTGTGTAATAAAAATAAACACAAGGTAAATACAAACCCACTCATCTTTAAGTTTGAAGCTCTAAACCACAGAAAAGAATTACAGGAAGCAACTTAAAGTCTAAGAAATTTTCACTCCTGTGGCAAATACTCTTATTTACTGAACATCAGCATGGAATTAAAATCCTATTTCATACCATAATCTGGCATCTCTATGCAAAGGACTTCATGACATGGAGGCTTTGGATTAGATTATTTCCTTTGGTCCTGTTCCAACTCTCCTTGTTGAGTGGAAGCAGCAACAAAAGCTGTAGCAGATCCACCTGCTCAGCTCCTGATACCAGTCTTCCCAAAGTCTGGTAATGCCATTGGCATGGCCCCAATGCTTTTGCATAAGGGTGAATAGAAGCTTCTATAGCTCAAAGGCATTTGAAGCCACAGCCCTCTTTTCCTGTGCTGCACTGACACTGATAGACTTCAGAGCTCCTTTCCTTCAGGTCTGAGACAGAGGAATCTCACAGACAGCACATCTCAGAAGGGCCAGTGTGAATACTGTCTCCATTTTCCTGTTGCTCCAGGAAGAATCATTCATAGAGATCCCTCTCTATTGACCTGTCATCCATCTTGAACCAGACCCTTCCAGTTTGGTTGGAAGTTTTCCCAAGATGCTTTGGAAACTCTTCAGCTGAGCAGGATGTATGACTTGCCCCTCAGGGACACTAAACTCAGTACTGGCCAAAGCACCTTGAAATACTGAGATGAATGAGAATGCAAAAACAACAACAACAATCTAATAAAATCCAGTTTGGAAACTAGTTACTGTATTTGAAAACAACAACAGATGGAAAAAACAGAAGAAACGATAATGTGCTTTGTAAGTGCTTCCTCCTTGGTTTAGCTTTAAGCACCAGACAGGTAGAAAACTAGTATAATCAGACTAATCATGAAGACAACGAAAGTAGATGTCCAGGTTTCATTCTGCCTTCCCCCAAAATCCCTCATATGAAACCTCCACTTCCACATTCCCTTTCCCACTAAGTGGAAAACCTCCCTAGACATCGCTTCCAATCCCCAGCCTTCATAATTTCACCAGATCATTTATATTCCTGTGCAGCTGGAACATCAAGACCACATTCATACAATGCAAACTGGTTTGGAGCTATAATCACCTCTCAATTTCTATTTAAACTCCTGCTCAGTCTGTATTTTCAGAATTATATACTAAATGTAAACGCATGATAAATACCAGGCAGAGTTTACTGCCAAGTCTTAGAGATCAGCCATAACGGTGAAAAGAAACTCCAATCTGGTGGTCCATATAGATTAGGACCCAGCCCAACTGCAGTGCACTGGGTTTAGAAGTTCTTTTTTAGCTCATTTTCTTTTTTTTAATTACACTTTTGTATGTGTGAACATACATACAGAAGACAAGAAGGTCTCCTGTCAAAAAGAATGCTCTAGTTTTTCTTCAGTGTATACAGAAATTATACTAATGGTATTTATAATCTGTGGGAAAATACACCCAGCTGCTTACTCATTGCTCTCAGTGTAGGTAACCACAGGGGCAGTATGGGTTTCAGTATGTGGCTTGAAGTACACCAACTTCTTGATTTTGGGGGGTAGTTAAGCAGCACTCTTTCTGTGCTTTCCACAAAATTCTTACAAAAATTAAGTGTGTTAGTCCCCACATTACACCATACCAACCAGAAATGCACAGTTCAGAAGAGGACAAGTACTTAGGTGTAATTTGCAGTTCATTAAGCCCAGGGAAGACAAACACCAGAGCACACATGGTTCAGTATCTTTGAACAAAAGAGTTTTTCTGGAACAAAACTCACAGGGGAGGCAGGGAAGCCAAGGAGCTTCTCACATGAGCGAAGGCCCATATACCAGAAGAGAGGTATATGCAAGAGAGGCCATAAAGGTGTCACTTTCTCTATTTTTTAACATTCATGACTTTCTTTAGGAATGTTTCTGCATTCTCCAAAATGGAAGCACAGAAGGAGCATTCAGGGACTTGCAATAAAATCATCAAAGCTGGTTTCCAGCTTGGAAGCATGGTTCCCCGTATGGCATCTTATTACTTACTTGGCCCTCTACATTTCAAGGCATTTTATCATGAAAGAGACAATAATGACAAACACTGAGAACTACAGAAATTTCTTAGATTCTGACCTACATAATATGCAAGGTTGCCATGGCACAAGGTCAGATCTTCCTCGGTCTCAAGACAGTGATTATCTTTATACAATTTTATTAAAGGTTTTGCTTTCTTCTCTCACAGATTTAAATTTCTTGTGTGTGTGTTTGTTTGGGTTTGGGGTTTTTTTTTATTCTGTCTTCACAATCAAGAATTTACAAAATGAAACCACAGCTGTGTGTATTATTTAGAAGTCACAGTGGGTATTCCCATGCCAACAAATAAAGATGAGGCTAAGGAAAGGAATAGCAGAAGGCAGCAAGACATTGAAAAAAAAAGAAACCCCAAAACCCCACAACAAAACAACAAAACCACAACCAAACACAGGACATGGATGCAAAGGGCAAAGAAGAGATGGCCAAAGTCTACGGAAAGAATATCTGACAATGGAAGAAGCAGGAAGGCTTGACACAGAGGTGGGAACAGAGATGGAAGTGACTCTACATGAAGGAAGGAAAGACAGCTAGCAAGGATAAAGGAGTCAAAGGAAGGATGAAAACAGCTATCAAACACTTAATTGAGAGGTAAGGGCAGATGGCAGGTTATAAGGCATTAAGGCAGAATTTGCAAGTGCTGTGTATGAATGACAGCAGAGGATCACATCTGACTAAATACAGTGACTTTCTCACTCACCAGCTGTAGAAAAGACTGATTGCAAAGGAGCACAGCAGCAGATCAAAGATTTCAATCCTGGGACATTTTTCAAGAGTAATGGTTAAGTAATTTCTCAAGGAACATTTAACCACCCTGAGAGAAATCTGTCTGCTGCCAATCACAGTGAGATTGATCTGGAGAAAAGCTATTCACTGTCTCCCTTGTATGTTTGTTAAGAGAGGCATCTGGTCTGACACAGGAACAACCTTCTGCCCCAGGTGTCACCTACTAGATATGGAAAACAAATACAGAATGATATTCTACTGTACTAGAAAGTTTTTTTTTTCTGACTGCTCTGAATCAGCACACGATTAAGGAAGATGCAAGAAAGCTGGAAAAACATCATCTAGGGAAAGTTGTTCAAAGAAGAAAGGGAGACAAAATAATTAAAAAAGTTAAGTAGTAAAATAATTCTCCACAGGAACATTTTAATTGTTTGTAATGAACAACATGGTGGGAGCCTGCAAGAAGAGAGATTAGTGAAGCAACTAGTGCCTATAAAACAGGAGAGTTGGGAAACAGTTTCTTTAATTTCACAGACCACTGTGGTCAATTAACTGACCACTGGCCAAGCTTCGAGACTAATCCATCCCCAAGCCCCTCAAAGGGATGTTCTTTCTCACTTTGCAAAGGTCTCACAGTGTTTAGCTATACATCTGTGTGTGCTAAGTGCTACGTGCTGATGATAACTATCAGTTCCATCACAGGCCTTGGGGTCCGGTGTCAAAGACAGAGATTAGATGTACACAGGCAATTTATAATATACCATGCACACATTATTACTAGGGTTCCACTTTGGCGAGCTGGTGATGTACATTTGGAAGAGGAATGTTTAACCCTGATGCAGAATAGCAGTAGGTTTCAGTTCTCTTCCTTCTCAAAACCTGCCCGATACCGTCCTAGTTCTATACTACTGGATTTTTATTCTCCAGCAAAAGTTTTTGTTGGTTTCGTTTCTTCTGGTTCTTCGTTCTTAACCACTCTAACCACCAATATCCCATCAAACATGTAGCTTGTCTTTCTGGCAAATTAAAATATCAACAAACCTGGTGTAAGCCGTGCAAACACAGACCCTAGAGTATGTACACGGGACAAGAATCAAACCAAGGTCTCATATACTAACCACCAACAGCTCTTAGCCCCCTGTCATTATGGTCTTAAAGAGAAATATCATCCGCTCAGTTTTCATTCAGCCAAAATGCTCAACCAAAAATGGTATTAAAAGCTGCTGCTATTGTGAGCATCACTCACTGTGGAAGAATTCAAGACATCCATTTTTTAATCGTTCATAATTTGCAAAGTTATTTACTTTGGGTTTGAAGCTCACCTATGCTTTGTTTCAGGCCAGAGGCAAGGGCTTGTTTGCTTTTAGCTTAAACAAAAGCAGTTCAAGAGTTTTAGGGTGACATTTGCAGTAGATGCGTGTATTTCTTTCTTCTGTTAAACGTAACCCACCACTAAAAAACTTAAATGGAATTGACAGAAGGCATGGAGAGAAAGTACTTCAAAGCATTCCTCTAGATTTCAAAGAAAGATAAAAAAACCTTGAAGCCAGAAAGCAGGCTAATATTATAGCGAGAGGAAAAATGCAAAGATTAACAGCCAAAGAACAATCTGAAAATATTGAAAACAGACCTGTTGCATGAAAAAAAAGGCAGAGAACATTACAAAAGAAACCACCCAGCAATTACTGTTGAGTAAAACAATAAAACTTGGTGTGGGGGGAAGCAGCGCATCGATGTGCAGAATTGCTTTCTGAAGTACTATGCAAAGTAAGCCTACAGCTACTTCTTTTACAGAGTCTTGTGCCAGGGCCTCCAAATACCCAGAAGTAAACCTTTAACCTTGCTAATGATGCCTGCAGTAGAGAGCACTCCCGTGAACTGCAGTAGTCACTGCTGCTCTGAGGATGCCTCGTACCACTCGCAAAACACCACGTTTGTGCATCATCCATCCGTAACCAGGAGCAGGTCTCAGCCTCACAGGGACTTTAGTCAGGGATGAGACCTAATCTTAGTGAAGCACAGACAGAAAACATACATTCATTGTGTAAATACAACTAAAAGATCTTTTTTTTTTTCTTTTGACATTTGTGAAAGGAAGAGGAAAGCATGCAGTGTCTTACCTTAAGTCACTTCAGCGATATGAAGTTGAGAATCATGTTTGCTGGGACTTAGAGAGAAAGATAATGACAGAAGCAACTGGGAGGCTGCAGTAGTTCAAGAAATACAGGTAAGAAGAAGAGTAGAGATTAAAGCAATAGAGAATAGGAATTTTTAACTTTTTAAGTCAGAAGTGGAAGAATAGACAAGAATATTTTTTTAGCAAAATACCATAAAATGGATGGGAAACAGACTGTAGAAAAAGAGAAGAGACAGAGTTAGGGCACACTGTATTTCTGTACTAACAGGAATATTTTATTTTTTTTTCTTAAATACTGCCTTAGTGGTATACTGGAAAAATGTCCAATAAACAAACTCTCTTCTCTTCATGCATGCTACAAATTTTACCATAAAATTATTATCTCATTTTTATTGCAATCTTTGAAGGAGTCAGTTGAAAAACATGGCAGAAGGTAGGGAATAAATATAATTTTCTGGAGAAAAAGGAGACCTAAAAACCAAGTTATATTTGCTACTCCAAATGAAGGGCAGGGGCACTGCTTCTTTTAAATGAATAATTCTTGTCCCACAATATCATGCTATTGATTCTACCAGTCTGCAAGTTCTGTTTTTTTAAAGAAGTACTGAGGAGGTAACAAGTGTGTTTTTAGTTTTGGAATGTAACTTATGCCAGTGATTTAAAAACAAAAAGAAAAATGTATCAGACACCCAAGTAAGTGAAGGTTTTTTCAGGGAACTACCTGAACAAATACCTGACTTCATACAATTCTCTGATAAAGCACTATGAAGAGTCTCAAAAAGTAAGAATTCTGAAGCTAGATCTCTGCCCTCATAAGAAATATCTTAGGTTTTCCTGGAGTATTTATATGGGTAATACTGATTCACTTTCCCCTTCCATAAACACAATCCATTTTGTGTTTCAAGATTAAATGTAGGCCTTTAATCCTTTATTTAGCATGCTAACACACGAGAGTGAGACTGAAGTATGACATTGTAAATTAGGCCTAGCACTACAGTCAGGTCACATTGTGTTTAGAGGCAAGTTCTTGCAATTGCTTTCAGATAAAGAAAAGAGAATGTGTGGGGCATCCAGAAGAAACAAATAAGGAGTTCATTGGAACCCTCACCCATTCATGTACAAACCTTATATTGCTAGCTGCAATTATTATAAAGATTATTACTATACAATAAACCCTACTACATTAAAAGTAATCTTTAATTTTCCCATCTTTTTAGATTTGCCATATATTTAAAGTTTACTTTAAAAAGTTGTCTTGCCATGAGCTTTTGGGTTTGCTTCATTCATTTACAACACCCTTTGGTAAGTACTAGTTATGCAACAGAAAATACACTCTGGGCCAACCTCCTTAATAGACAAAAGGTGAAAGAAACAGTTGTGCAGGCTGAATGAAAGAACTCAATTTCTCTGTCTGCTTTCAGAGTTGGCATAATTGGCATGACCTGAGGGACAGATGGTTGTCTACTCAGATACAAATACCAAGTATGCCCAGTCAACCTAAAGAAAAAAAAAAGCTGAAATGGCCCTCATCCTTCAACACTGCTTCACAGATGCAAGCAGTCTAACAGGGAAAGCTGTAAGAGCCAAAAGGCATTTGCATGGCTGACATAACTATAGAAAATTTTCATATCTGGATGTGAATGATGCTTGTTGCTATGTATTAGTGTATCCACTAAACCTACCAAATCCAAGATGATGGTTAACAGGTATGTTCAAGGCAGAAAGAACACTGAAAAATATTTTCCCGTGGAAAGAAAGGGAGAGAAAGAAGAAGAAAAGTTCTGATTTTTCCCAAAAGGGCTTTTAAAGTTTGCTATCCTAACCAGCTGGGATGTACACTGACAGTGCCTTCGGGGACTAAGAGCAAACAGTCCCAAGTTAAAACACAATATTCATCTGATATTCCCTGAGCTCAACTCCTGCCTAAATATGATTTAAAAAAACCCAAAACAAAACAAAACCCAAAGCTTTATTCCACAGACTTTTTAAAAAGCTCAAATTTTACACTGAGATATTAGTAAAATAAAAAGCCTCAGTAAAATAAACCTATCAATTTTCAGATTTCTGACAGCACTTCATATTCACTCTTCAGGCTAATTTCATCATTTTAAGTAATGTTCAGACAGATAATCAAGTCATCTCAAATTCCTTATATAAAGAATAGTCTTTGATGGAACTACGATATGTTCAATAATAACAAGCTATTTGACTGTGACAAGAAAGACCTTTCTTGTAAAGTCTCCCTGCTTCAAACTAACTTTGCACATGTAGGTGTTTTGGGTTTTTTTTGTTTTGTTTTTTGTTTGTTTGTTGGGTTTTTGTGGTTTTTTTTGTTGGTTTGTTTTTTTTTTTTAATTTTTTATTTTTATTTTTTTTATTTCACTCCTTTCAGAAAACAAAAACGTTATGAAGTGAGACACCTAATTGCATGCTAGTATATTATTATGGCATCCATGTTAATTTTCTAAAATAAAATATGCTATATTAATGGAATGACAAGATTTTAAGGTCAAGTCAAAGTTCAAAGGAAGTAAGATTACAACTCACTGTCTCTTGTCAAATCCAGCTTGGAAAGCAGTATTGCCTCCACCGCATCCCCAGGCTGGAAGCTCCTGGCCCTACAGGAGAGACAAACTTACATTGTTTGCCAGACAGCAGGGAACACCTAAGCCTTTAAACTTCCTCAGGAACTGTCCCCTCACAGCTGCTATGGGGCACGGGGAGACGTGCAGGGCATAGGGCTGCATTTGTGCCAGATCTGACTGCGCTTCTGGAGCAAGAGCCCCACAGTTATTCACATTTTCTTTGCATTTCAGATTAACAGTTTCACTGCAGTATCAGGAATGCAGCCAGCAGGCAGTATGCAAGCCTCTTCAAAAAGGAAAAGGTAAGCCACGGGATATTACCTAAAAAAAGTATGTTTCACAGAAAACGCTGTCAGAAAAAGCTAGTATTTTTTCCTGCATTATAACAGAATGAATATGTAATATACAGTACTGGAGCACAGTATCAACATAACTTATTAATATAGTAAGATTCTTCTTCATACTTTATAATCTTTACAGTTACTACAGAGGCAGCTTTTTTTTTATTTTTAGAAAAAAATTACTCTTAAATCATACCAATCTTAGCTTATGCTCATCAAGAAGGCAGGAAAGGTAAACCTACACTTCACAGTCGCCATCAATCTAGTTACACATTAACAGCCAGTAAAAAGAAAAGCATGAAATTCAACTAATGAACACCAAATTATGAGGTTGCTTAATTCTAACAGAAGCCCCCAGAGCACTGTATTTTTAGAAGTCTGACGTGACAGCAGTAACTAAGCACACCCTCCAGGGCTTTGTAACATGCCATTAAACACAATTCCAGAAAGCTTAATTAGTTACAGCATTAGAAGAGTATTCTCTGCCGGACATTTTAGGACTTACTAAATTCAAAATCATTTTAAGACACCAACATTTTTCAAGTGCAAGATGCAAAGAGGTAACAAAAACCCTGGACTGCTTCAAATAAAACTTTATTAGCATCTTCTAAGAGACTGATCCAGGGAAAAAAAAAGTTTTACAGGATCATCAAACAAACAAGCATAGATATAATCAACATTCTCAACGTTTAAATGAAGCAAATTCCCAGCCTCTTGCTTTTAGAATACTTATTATTGCTACAGCTGCCACTGGAAGGTATGAAGTTAAGTAGTCATACCATACCAGCTTCACAGTTGGCCATTTCTTTATGTGTCTAGTCCTTTATTTCAAAGAAAATGTACAGGTCAGTGAAAGCCTGCAGGCTGAAAACACAGAGGAGTCCCTAATTGCCTCTGTTGGGAGAGTCATTACTACACAAGAGAGAAGAAGAAAAAATGTTGAGCCAGAAGGGAATGGAATCACCCAGTAAATTATCAAAACAGCCAGGAAGAATAAATAAATAAACCAGAAAGATAAATGAGATACCCTCAAATACAAGGGAAAAAGGGAGGCCCAGCATGGATACGGAAAAACTGCTGTAACTGCTTAGTCAACACATCAGGATCCTGCCTAGGTATTATAATGGGCATTAAAAGAAAGAACTCTTCAGCAATTAGACTTTTTTTTTTTTTCTGGAAAGGGAAAATTTATTACGTCTTCTGCAAACTAATAAAATTAAATTGTAAGCATACATATTAGAGAAAAATGTCTAATAACAATAAAATTCCTAACACAAGTCATATGCATTAGCTGTAAAAGTACTGGTGTACTTCTCTGGGTTTAGAGGGTAATTCTTTAACTCTGCTATCCATTCCCTAACATTAATATAATTCCTACTATAAAGACAACTCTAACCTTTTAGAAAAGGTATTTCAACAAAGCTTAAGATCAAGATAAACCTTAAGACACATGCAAGTCATTCACATTCAATAAATGAAAAAAAAAAGTATTTTTATAAACATAATGAATACTAAATTGCTACAGCTATTCAATTGATCATAACGTGACATTTTGCACCTGAAAAAATAAACTGTTGTATCAGAAGCATTAGTCACAGACTCCAAAAGTGTTGCACATGCACCTCTAGAAAGAGTCCATCCCTGCCATGAAGGTTAAAAACAGTGAGACCTGGCATTCAAACCAGCAACAGAGGCTGAAACTGAAACGGAGATCTGAGATGTATAAGGGGATCCTGTTAAAGGCTGATACACCAGCTGCTGAGGACATGTCTACAAAGCCATGCAAAAAGCTTGCTTCACAGCACTATGTCCCACAGGCACTCCCTGTCTGACTCAAAGTGCCAGCTGGGGTACACATCTTATCCAGCATCCTCAGCAGCATCACCTGTCTCAACGCAGCATTAGGCCTGTTACCCCTCACTGCGCATCGGTAATCTCCACAGATCCGTACCTCAGTTCAGAATTGGTTAACTTTAAGACAGCCACCTCTGAGCACTTGTACCTGCTTGCAGTCCAGAATCAATCTCCAAACTGGGTGGAAATAGGCTGACAACTAGGTGAGTCAATTGGATCAAGGAGGAGGCCGCTCAGACTGGAACAACACAGACAGAAGTCCCTTGTGCTTTAGCCAGTGGTCTTGAGCAGTCTCTATTCAGCAACTTGCCAAGCTGTAATCCAGCTATAGTATTTGAGGAGGAAAAAAAAAAAAAAAAGATTCTATCTAGAAGGATAGAAATAATCCAAGATGCATGAAAGATGTAGAAAGAACTATCTGATGGTTAAACCAAAATTTTCTGTGTGCATTCTCAACAAAGAAATCCTCTCAGTTATGTTGTCAAACATCTCCAGGGGGCTTCAAGACAGATTACTCACCAATAATTGTATTTTTCCATTAACTTTTCAAACAATGTACATGCCTAAGAAAAGCATTTAGCAATAAAGCGTTCCCAAATACTTTGTAATTTTTTTTAATATATTTAAATAAAATTAAACATTTCTCTTTTCGCCATTCAGTGTTCCCAAGTACAACCAATTTGGTACATGTGAAGTCACTTGATTTCAACAAGTTCATTCCTGGGATTTTGGGTTGGTTTAAGGGGGGTTTTTTTAAACCTAGCTGCCAAAAGAGTGTTAGGATGCACTGACTTCTAAATATTTTTCCCTGGCTCAATACATGAGTCACAGGAAGTGAAAATCCCTTCTTTTACCAACCCTAAGGCAAGGATTTAAAGAATAAAACATCACCTAATCCCTTCCTTTTTAACTAAAACTGGCCCAATGCAATGCTTAGTGGGAGAAAAAGAAAAAGCCAGAAACTATTCCCAGGTCTCTGTTGCTCATATGTATCTTAAACCAAGCACAGGGAACATAATAAAAAGTCCATCCTGCATCTTGTTCTAAAGAGATTCTGTTTAATTTTTGTTTCAGTACAAGGTGACACCACATAACACTGCTGTTAAACTTTCCCTTGAAAGATGTAAGAATACAAAAGAATAACCCACAAGAAAGCAACATCGTGAGAAATAAGGTAAGTGCAACAATTAAAATAAATTGGTGAAATGAACAGTTTAGAGCTGAACAGTCAAATGAACTGTCACAAAACTAGACTGGGAAAACCAAGCAAACTGGTTGTTTCCCTCAACTACTGGATTACATTTCTCACAGTACTGTCAAGTTACACTAATAACTGCAACATCTTTGAAGAACGTGGTTAAAAGATCTGTTAAAAATAGAGTATTATGCTGTGGCAATCTTCTATGCACTTATGATTCGAGCATATATTCCTATCAAACTGAATGCCAGACACCCTTTGATGTCACCCAGGATTACTGAAATTGCTTATGCCTCAAACCCTGTAGTGCCAATACCAAAGCTGCCCTGTGCTACTCCAGTAGAGAGCTACTCCCCAGTCACCCTGGCTACAGCAGACCACATGCTGGAAAGGTGGGACACTCCTTATGGCTTCTGAGGGTTGTGGTCTGCAGACTCATTAGCCCTTGTTTGAAAAAGGCATCATCCATTACTAATTAATGAATACTTAATTCAAGCCACTATAAAGCAAAACGCAAACAAGCATTAATTCACCTTATCTAAAACAGCACAGCTGCAAGTGTTTGACCAAAGACGTAGATGAAAAAAAAAAAAAAAGAGAAAATCTACACTGTATCTGTTTATGCTCAGGTTACATCAGAATGGTTTCTCTTCTCCTCACTCACTGATACACCATTTCTTACTTGAGAAAACTCCAGCGGGTAATGCGTCCTTCACGTTCATTTCCCCTCTGAAGCAACATGTACCTCAGAACAATACAAAACCCAAACACAGAAGGGGGCTAAATGTATGAAACTTACTGGCAGCTCTTGCCTGAGGTTGAATATGATTAACATCCTGGAGAGCCACATCTCCAGTCTCTTCTTTTTAGGCATGCTACAAGAGCAATAAAAGGCAGTAGGATGACAGATAAATTAGGATCTTTCTGCTTATGCTGCATAGGTCAGATTCTTCAGTTTCATAAAAACCCTAAGCTTCCAGTATTGTCACGCCAAGAATAAACATCACATTTTGTTGCAATATAATTGATCACAGTTAATTCAAAACTTCAGAACCTGACTACCAGAAAAATAATGATAAAGAATAAAACCCTAAGAAAAAAGAA
Source organism: Megaceryle maxima (assembly GCA_024605025.1). NCBI lineage: Eukaryota > Metazoa > Chordata > Aves > Coraciiformes > Cerylidae > Megaceryle > Megaceryle maxima. The sequence continues at coordinate 8,204 of JANHGN010007918.1, read as the reverse complement.
AATCACCCTCTCAGTAAAGTTCTCAGTTCTCTTGATGGAGGCAGAGTGCCATTAAAAATGTCTCCGCTTGTAAACCTTGTTAAAACAATACTTTGCAATCCAGATCCTTGCTCTAGGTTCACCATCTCATAGCTGTACTGATGCAACTATAAACCCACCTAACCAAAATGCAGCTTCCAACATCTTTTACTTTTTCAGTGTTCCAATTCACAGCTGCATAAACATAACCAAGAGGTGAAGAACAAGCATCCAGCAGAAGGCACAAACCTTTAAGAGCTGCAATGACGCTGCAAAACAAATCAATACAAAATCCATAGGGATCTACTTAACAATTCTTACTCTGTGAGCTGTCAGAGGAAAAAAAAAAAAAAATTTACTTTAAACATCCAGACAAAACTGGCTTGCTTGTGATGATGCATACTGAGTCAGACTTGTTTGCTACTGAGTCTTTAAATTGGGGTGTGGCTCAACAATCATTAAAATCCCGAAACAAATTTTTTTTTTCAAGAATACTTTCTAAATCAGGCTCCCCATCATCACAAGCTCTGTGAGATGCAGAGTGCTACAAGCAACTTGACTAAAACATTCTGTAGTACCAACGTGTGCAGGCAAAAGGTCCTGTAGCAGGCCAAACTTCTCAAACACGAGCTTTAGTGCTATGAATTAAGAGGAGAATTTGCATCATGGAGAAGTTTGTTCTGTTTCTCCACGTTATTTTCAAACATCTCAGTTGAGTGTTTGGGATCAGCCCTTTCCCTTCCCTACCTACCCCTGCCCTTAGCAAACAAAGATATTGCCTTCTCGTAAAAAGCCTTAATCCCAGTATCAACTCAGATTTTTAAACTTATGCTTTAAGTAAGGCAGATTGTTTCTGGCTTTTAACTGCTGAAGAAAGAGACCATCTCATGCAGTTAACAAGTAATCTGGACAAGACACAGAAAGAAAACAGCATGCCAAAAGCTGTATATGGGAATGATCAAAAGGCAGGCAGCGTGCAACAAAAATGGTACAATAGCTTGCTTTTTTCCTCTGCTTTGCATGTTCTGACAAGAAGTTTTGTGATACTCGGTGACTGGCTTTAGAAACCCTTAAGAAAACCTGTATGTGTTCACATCAAGAAGAATACAAACACAAAACCAGATAATTTGAACTCACAGGTACAATCTGTTACCATCTTGTAAAAACATTCAGAGAGCTCTGGATTGAAAATGCCACCTTACTGCTGCCTGAGGCAACAGAGAAGTTCTCTTCAGCTGGTTATTCTTCCCCTGAAATGCTGAAACCTTTCCATTCTCATCAGAGAAGCAAGGTAATGAATATAAGTATTTTTAAGGACTCTTAACACAGTCTAAAGAGAGCTCTTCTATCAGTAAGCCCCTATTTTATGAGAAGGACTTGGGTTTGCAGATAAGGGTCTGGTAACAAAATTTCTTTCAACTGGAACGGTTTTATATTGCAAAACTGCAATGTATTGGCATAGATTATCTCCTACACAGAAATATCCATAAAATAACATTGCAGTGCAATAGCTACATGTCTATTATAATGCCATAGTAATAGATGGGTTGATGTTTAATAATGTAACAGCACATTTAAAGCAGCAGAGCATATGCTTGTAGATAACCCCTGGATACTTACGGTGGAGCACATCAGGCAGATTCTGCCAGACATTCCAAAGAAGATATTCATGAGGATATGCCAGACACCTGCTTGATCAATTGTCTTTAAAATTCATGATAGGACTGGGCCCAAGAGGAAAGACAACAAATACCAACTCCTTCATTCAATTACTTGGCTATAATATGGAGCATGAGCAAACCCAGAAAGTATCCAAGAGCAAATCATCTGCATACAACAAAACAGTGGCAGCAGGGTGTTTGGTGATCAGAGCAGAAGTTTTGGCATGTATTTGTTGAATTGCTTAGTTAGCATTTATGTCCTGGCAGAGTGAGTGGCCTAGTCTAAAATTTGTGTGAATATACTAATAAGTTGAGTAACTTCACTGGGAAACTCAGTTCCAAGTCAGTGCAGAGTTAAACTGATCTCATTTCATGCAAATGCAACCTCACTGGAGTAGGAGTAAGTGCACTGTTACTACCAGTCAGTAAAAACTAATTTAAGCCCAGTCATGCCAAAGTCCATACATGAAAATACAAGTGTATCCAGCTAAATCAAGGAAGCTTTTTAATGTCTGAATCAAGTTCTGAAAACACAGGCAGTAAAGGAGCAGACAAAACTGTCTGTGGGACAACTTCCTATTAACCAAGCCTCAGTACACACAAGGTACAGTTTGTATCTGTGACATTAATAGGTCATTTGAGGTGCTGAGAAAGTTACTAAAAACATAGAGCAAGTCAGTAGCAGAACCTTAAGTTAGAGTTGATAATTTTGCTGACCCATACAGTAGCACAAAAGCTATCTCAAGTGGCACTTTCCAATTCATCCAAAGCACCTGCCTGAAACATTGTCAATACACAGTTCCAGTTAATGAAGGACTGCTGTACCTCCTCCTTACTGCCACAGACCCCTGAGTGCATCACCGGCTCATAAAAATGACATGAATTAGTGAATAAGAAGAAAGGAACTGAAAGTTTTAGCAAGTCTTACTCTAGATTTTGAAAACTGCAGCAAACACAAGGCATGTGATAGAGCAGCAGTACTCTTCTCCCTCTGCCAGATCCACACAAGCAGCCACACAAAATACCTTTGGATAGCCATCTAGAGCACCCAGGCCAGGAAGGAAAATGTTCAAGGTGAAGGGAAATTATCTTATGTTGGTGAAAACAGAACAGTAGACTGGACTCTTTCCGTTTAGTAATGACTGAGAGTTACAAGCAATGACAGCAAGGTAACCTCTCAGCTGGTCACATTACACTCTATGCATAAAAAAGCAATTTCAACTGCATTGATCAGGCTGTTTAATCTGCTTCGGTGAACAGTCTTCAGATTCAAAAATTACTTTTTCAATTCAAGCTGGGAAAAAAAAAAAAGGGCATGTTTTTCTACAATTAATCTGGAGCTTAAAAGAAGCAGCTGAAGTTGACAGTACCATATATAAGATGTCAATGATACCAGAGCTACGTCTGAAGAGAATAATGTCTGTAAATTGTCCAGATGCTAATAGTAATTTTGCATTCATTCAAATGATTCTTTGATGAATGGACATCATGATAAATAAGCGTGGGAAATGCTGTCAGTGCTGTGGTGCAGTAAGACCATAAAGTTAGTTTATTGATCTCGCTATTATGCACATATATCAGTTCCAGAGAAACTGATGAATAGATGCTTTCCCCCTTTGATTAAAAAAAATGAGAAAGACAGCTCTTAAAAAGAAGGAAAGAACTAGATCAATAGAACAGCAACTTTGCAACAAGATTCCTTTCTCTTCTGCAGAAGATCATGACCAATCTGCTCGTCTCTCCTAATAAAAGAGCAATATGGGATTACATAAGCACTCACCAATTAAGCTACTGATAAAAGCAGAAAGGAAAGCACAATGGCCATAAGTAGAAACCATTGCCACATATACTTGGTTGTGCATTTCAGCCCTCTCATGGCTTTTAGATCATTACCACATGATGGCCTACACTCTCTAAAAGACACATAGAAGCATATGTTGTCTAAATATTTAGAGGAAGTCCTTAAATTAGGTTTTGCATCATGAATAACATGCTTGCAGAGCAATCAGGCAAGAAGTCTTCTAAAGCTCCAACAAGAACAAACTCCAAAACTTTTTTGATGTGACAGCTATATAATAAGAATGCTGTGCCACATGTGCCAGCTGATTCCTACAGTAAAATCTGTGTGCACATACACATGAGAGAGCGCGACACGAACAAGGACAAGGGAGTCTAATGAAAAAAAGTAAATGCATTCAGGTAAACAAGTACCTTCCTTAAAATAGATTTACCTGAGATTCCAACTCTTCTAATTTACGCTTCCTGGCATGAAGAGCTTTACTTGGAAAAGCCCAGAAATAATTGGAAGTTCCAATTCTATCGGTGTCCACCATGCCATCATCCACTAAGCTTTGCAGAATCTCTTTCACCGACATCGAGGCTAACAAAAACAAAAATATCAAGTTAGAGCTGCACACCATCTAAACTATGGAAAATTATGAATAGCATAAGCCATCATCTACAATCATCTGTATGAATATTTTACTATAATGTCAGTTAGCCGGAAAGTTTTGAGAAGATACCATGCCTGATGCTTCACTTGAAGGAATGAATCCGTTTGAAATCAGCAGTTTATACATAAAAGCTGCTGCTATTCTGTACAGACTGCTACCAGATGTTTGGAAAACACTGCTCATGAGTATCATAAAACATACATACATATTACGGTACAATACCATAATAAACTCATGGAAGGGTACTTGAGAAGTTGTCTTGTCTAGAATCTTAATTCTAACATGGATTTATAATTTCTTGATGAAGAGTGTTAATTACATTTCACTTCGTAATGCTTGTCGAAGCATTTAACAGCAGCACAGGCACTAAAGCCATCTGTCTACAGACTCCGGAGGTGCAGGTTTTACTTTTGATTATATTCAGTTCCAGTACAGAAAGTTATCTGCAGTCAGAAGGTTCCAAACCATTTCTGAACGTAATTGTTCATTTTCTAGGAAACATAGTGTAATTCACCATTGAAAAAATTATACCTGTTCAACAAAGCAAAGCAGTTACTGGTATCCTCAAGTGTTGCAGATGTAAAGACTAGTTTATGGTTTTCAGTGTCTGACCTTCAATTTCAAGTCTAAAGTGCATCTGGGAACAGGAATGTCCAATCTTGTGGAAGTTATAGGCTGGATGCCAGTATGGGGGTGTTTCCACGGGCAAGATGTTTTTCAGGGGAAGTGGAGCCTGGGTTGGGTGGCTAAATGCTTTCCTATGCAGCACAGGATGAATTTGGACTATTCAAAGGTGTTAATGGTTTTAGAAACTCTACACTCCAGATTTTTAAATATGAAATTCCACTGCTGATGTTTACTGCAAATTACAATTAAATGTATGCATTAGCAAATCAATCAAGACAGCACTGCACCTCTTCAGAGGCCCGCTGAGTGCCACCATTAGCTGTTGACTTAACTGGAAAACACTGCTTTGTGACGTTCAACTATGTCTGCAGTTCTTTCAACAGGTTCATATCCAGAAAGATATCCTAGTCAAGGACAGTGGCACCACACAGACATTTTGCTTTGCCCCCCTCTTGTCAATGAACATAGAGGGAAGCAGGAGGAACATGCAAAAACAACTCAACAGCATAAGATAAATTCTCTTGGACCTAATCCTAAACCAACTGATCTCATCAAGGCTTTCATTGAAAAGACAAACCCCATCCAGTCATTTTGGGAAAGGAAAATCTCAACAGAACACTGACTGCATACATCTGAACCAGCATTTTAAGATATTTGTGACATTACAGACAGGCACTTAAACCCTCTGTTTACTACCTGAGTACACCTATCCATTTCACAGACCAAAAGTCACTGCAAGTCACACATCCTAGAGCCCAGGAAAAACTCCATCCCATGTTTTAGTGTTTAACTTGGAGTTAGCTGTGACATTTTAATAGGCTCCCATTTTGGCCCTAACACCTAATGTAAGTGACAAACATGAGCAAAGTGGGGCAGGAGTATGCTGCTGATGTCACTTTTAGCACTACAGCCCTGCCATTGCCCACTTTCCCCTTCTAGCTATTTTTCCCATTATTACAATCATAAATCTAAAACTGTAGCCAGGAACATTTAAACTGTATGACCTGTCTCAAAAACAATTAATGGCTCAAGAGGAGTAACTTCTGTAAACACTTACTAATTCCTTTTTCTTTTGGAGCAATCTTCTCTATATCCTTCAGCTGAAACACATCTTTCTGTGCAAAACACAAAAGACACTTTAGCTCCAAATGACAGCATTGTGTAAGCCTGAGTGCTTTTTACACTAAGCCAATGCTAAAAAAAGCAAGTAGGAAATACATTGCACGTTTATGTTTTGCTAGGGAAATAGGCTGCATAACCCTCAGAGCCAGAGCACTCTGAGAATTAAATAAATAATATTTTAAAATGTTATTATTGTAACAAGTCCCAGTCTTTTCTTTGGTCCATATTTTGTCCGTAAACCCCTTAGCACGGGTTAGATTGTCAGCACCAGATACACCACATTGCTCAAGTACTCAAATGTCACAATCTTATTAATAGGTGAAACATCATGAATTACATCACCAATATAACTGCAGCTCTGCCTTTGGATCTCCAGGTTTCTTCTCCCCAGTGATCTCTTCCAGATCTACTCTCAACTTTTCTAACACTCAGGTTTCTTCCTCCTCCCATTAAGTGCAGTAAGATACTTCCTGTTCTTTTGCTCTTATGGTAATAGACTCCAAGTGAGAAGATTTGAATAGGGGGCACAGAAAGCATTTCACACTGTCTGTGCATCCTCATGCCTTGGCTCCATCTGGGGATGAGCTGCCTAATCTGAAGCTACATGAACCAAGCTCTGTCCCTGTTAATTTACACATGGATGAGACAAGGCATCAGTGAAAGGCACAGAGGGCTATACGGAGTTCATCTACAGCTAAGCCCCTCTTAGAGCCTGTTTTCCCACTGGTGTAAATGCAGGACCATTACAGGTTACTTACTGTTTCAAAAAAGATCTCCATCATGCGAGCTCTCTTCTCCTCAAAGCTCAGACCTTTTTTCTTGGACTAGAACAGGAAAAAGTTTTTTAAAAAAAACAAAACAAAACAAAAAAACCACAACCCCTGACACATTCAGTCATTTGAATAAATTAACACTTGCTCAGAATTCAAATCCATTTACCTCTAAGCTACATTTGCCATCCCTTAAAATACTTCACCACTAACCCCAGACTTTGACAAATTCTCAAAGAAGCTAATCTATCTTCAGTCTATTAAATGGAGGGACCTATCTCCTAAATTTGGAGCTGACCTTCTACACAAGCCAGTCCAGCTCAAGCCTCGGTGTTTCTTGGCATAACCAAACAGTTCCTTGTTTTCTCTCACATGTGTACATATACCGACTCTCAGCAACACACAAATATGTTTAACAGTCCTTAAAAAGATTAGTAGTAACCTCTGGGGGGTTTTGTTTAGAAGCGCTTTTTATCCTGTGATTTAGAGACACCAGTGTGAGATGTAAGCCATGTACAGGGGTTTTTTTTAAGGAGATAAAGTGTATTTTGAGGTACTACACCTTTCTACAAATTTCCTACCTAACTTTCTAATTTCAAGGCCACATATTAAAAACTATATTTCTTTTATTCTTTTTCTGCTCAGTTGTGTGTCCAAGCAGCAAATAACATGTATTGAAACAGAAGCAATAAGCAGAAATGACCACTCAGAACCTGCTACCAGCAAACCTGAGAAATACTCTCCTCTGATCACTTTCACAGACACTGTTTTGATATGCCTCTTGTAAAACTGGGATATAAAATAGTCCACAGAGAATTGGGGATTTATTAATAGCATTTAGCATAGTCCTCAACATCCCCAAAGCAATCAGGAATGTTTCCCCTTGCCCCACAGGCTGCAAGGCCCTGCACTGCTGCATGTGGCTACAGGAAACGGAGGGGGAGAGAAAGAACAAAATAAAATGTTGGCAGAAAAATGTCTCCCTTAGGAAAAAAAAATTAAAAAAAATATCATTGCCCTTGAGTCAATGAAGTGAAGATTCTACTAACATGGTGCTTTGAGAAAAATGGCATGGGTTTGTTTCTAACAGAAGGGAATCAATACCCCTTTTTTTTTTTTTTTTTTTTTTTTTTTTTTCTTTTTTACTCCTTTTTTCTTTTTTGGCAAAACCACCCATTGGGCAGGTGTAATATTTTAAACGGTAAATGGAGCAAAAGGGGGCG
>JANHGN010007916.1:0-13440 GCA_024605025.1 Megaceryle maxima | reverse complement strand
AAAAATTCTGTGGGTTTGTTTTTTGTTTTTGTTTTTTTCATGGCAGTGTTTTTGGTAGAGCTGGTATTCTTCACCTACCATGGCACCCCATGGCACCCTAGGGAACAACCACAGCCTATAGTGCCCTATGGCCCCCTATGGCACAACCACATCTACCCCAGGCTGGGAGCCAGACCCCACCGTCTACTCCCTGGGGGGGGGCTCCCGGAGGGGTCCTGGGTGTCCGCACCCATGTGGGGACCCTGTCCCCCCGCGATGGAGTCACAAAGACCTGGCCTTGGGGGTGCCCTGGGGGCTGGCACCGGCCACCACCCCCTGTGCCAGGGGACCCTGGGGGCTACGGGAACAAGGGGCTTTGGGATCAGGGTGCAGGGGACCCCAGGATGCCCTAGATTGGGGGGGACACTCCCACACACACTGCCCCGTGTGCCATGGTGGCAGGGGAACCGCTGTGATGGGAGCTGCCAGCAGCAGGCATCCTGAATTGGGCAGAATCACCCAAATCAGCCCGTTTGTGCCGGCCACCAAGTGGGCCCAGGGGAGGGAGAGGTTGGTGCAGGGCTGGTGTTGGGCTGGGGGACACCAGGAGTGGCACAGCATGGCCTGGCATGGCCTGGCACAGCATGGCCTGGCACAACATGGCCTGGAATCGCATGGTCTGGCATGACATGGTGTGGCCTGGACCGACACAGCCACAGTGCAGCGACACCCCAAGCTGTGACATCAGCCATGTCACGCGCCCACCCTGTCCACCTGCACCCCTCCCAAGCGTGTGTATGCCCACCCGTGTGTGCACGCACATGCGTGTGCACACCCCCACACACGTGTGCTCCCCTGTGTGGTCCCCACCCCACGCTCCCTCCCCCCACATTTTGGGGTGTCTGTTATGACCCCTCCACATGTCCCAGTGTCCAGCTGGGGGACACGGGGTGGGACACGGACGCGGGGGACACAGACTCAGAGCCGTTGTACAAACCCCACACCTGTATTTGGCATGTTTTGGTGCTTGGCTGGGGGGGGACGGACGGGACACGGGTGGGGGACACACGTACAAAAGCCGTAACGAAGCTCCAGTCTGAAGCGGGTCCCTAAGGCCACGTTGAGGGGAGGGGTGGGGGCAGGGGATGGGCACGGTGCCCCCCCCACCCCAGCCCAGTCACAGCTCCATGCCGGTGCCACCCGACGACGTCTTCAGTGGGACCGAGTCGAAACCATCCGGCGTCCTCTGTGGCAAGTTGTGGTGTCACCAAACCACCCCCAGCCCCGGGACACCCCCTGGGAGGCTTCTCCACCTTCTGTCTCCACTCACCTTGGCCGCGAGGGCTTTGATTTTCCCAAAAAGAGACTTTTTAGTGGCAAAAAGCAGATCGTCCTCGGCATCCTCACCCTCCATGATGGCACAACTATCCGGCGCCGGCAGCTCGCTCTCCTTCGCCGCCGCCGTCATCACCAGCTTCGAGTATTTGTACTCCAACCTGGGTGACGACCGGCGGTGGAACCCACCCCACCCCACCCCACCCCGTCCAGGTGATGACCACCACCCCTTTAAAAACTCAGCTTTAATGGCACCTACTTTTGGTTCTTCTTCCAGAAGTAGGCGGCCAGGGCAGCCAGGAGGATGGCGGCTCCGGTACCGGCTGAAATTCCCACTTTGAGCCAAAACTCGGCGCTTCGGCAGCTCCTGACCCGCTGCTCCGGCAAACTCTGCCCGCCGCGGCACAGCCGGGGCTCCCGCCACACGTATGTTGTTCTCTGGGGGTGGGGAAGGAGGAAAAAAGAAGAAAAAGGAGGGGTGAGGATGGGGGGCTTCAGCCAGGTAGGTTACGCCCCACCCCGAGGTGAGGGGCCCGGCGTGCGGGGGGTACCTGGGTGCCACCGAGACAGGCGCTGACGATGGGGCGATAGTGGCCGGCGGAGCAGCGCGGACACCCCTCGCCCGTCACCCACAGAAAGTGGAAGGTGCAGCCGTCGCAGGTGCCCTCGGGGCATTTACTTGGGGAGGGGGGAGAAAAAAAAAGAGGGTGGGGGGACAAGTCTTGGGCTGATAACCCCGTGGGGGGTGTGGGGACAGCGGCGTCTCCACGGCAAAGCAGCCGCGGGATGCGCCCCAGGCCCTGCTGGGTGGGGTGGGGAGATGGGGGTGTTGTTCTGCGTGGGAGGGTGACCCCCCACCCCCAAACATTCCCCCATTCTCGGGGTCTCCAGGGATGTCCCCACCCACCTGGGCACGCTGAGGGTGCCAGCACCCGGGCGCAGGGGGTCACAGCGCAGGCGGATGGCGGTGGCTCGGCCGCTGCTGCAGGGCTGGGTGACATCGTTGGACCTGTCGAGGGGGACACGGGGTCAGCTCAGGGGATGGTGAGGTCCCTGGGGTGGGTGGGCGGTGTTGTGTGTGTGTCCCCAGGCCACCCACCCTCACCTGTAGAAGAAGATGAGGTCGGGCAGGTCGGGGTGGCCAGGGGGGAAGAGCTCGGGGGGGGACGTGATGCCATCCAGCGTGGGGCCGGTGGTGACACCTGTGGTGAGAGTGGGTGGCCCAGTGACACCAACTGGGGTGTCCCAAGGGCACCAGAATGTCCCAATAGCACCAGGGTGTCTCCATGGCACCAGGGTATCCCAATGGCACCGGAGTGTCCCCATGGCACTGATATGTCCCAGTGGCACTGAATGGACTGTCCCTGTGGCACTGGGATGTCCCCATAACCCTGACCAGGGTGTCCCAGTGACACCAGGGTCCCAGAACGGCACCAGGGTGTCATAGTGGCACAGAGGTGTCCCCATCACCCTGGGTGTCCCTGTGGCACAGAGGTGTCCCCGTTGTACCAGGGTGTCCCAGTGTCACCAAAGTGTCCCTGTGGCATGACATATGACAGAGTGTTCCCATGGCACCAATATATCCCAGTGGCACTGAGTGGGGTGTCCCAGTGGCATCAACTGAGCTGTCTCAGTGGCACTGTGGTGTCCCCGTAGCAATGGGATCCCCTGATGGCACCAGGATGTCCCAGTGGCACTGAGATGTCCCAGTGGCTCCAAGGTGTCCCTGTGGCACCAGGGTATCCCAGTGGCACCAGCATATCCTAGAGGCACTAAGGTATCCCCATGGCACCAGGGTGCCCCACTGGCACCAAGGTGTCCCCATAGCACAGGGGTGTCCCCATGCCGCCAGCATGTCCCTGTGGCACCGAGGTGTCCCCATGGCATTGGGGTGCCCCCATGGCATGGAGGTGTCCCAGTGGCACCGGGGTGTGCCCATGGCGCAGGGGTGTCCCTGTGGCAGTGGCTCACCCAGGAGGCGGTCGGCCAGGCTGACGGGCTGTGAGGACACGGCCACCTTGTAGCCCATGACGTCGGGGGGCACCACGATGGCCTGGCACACGTAGGACGTCACCACACGGGCAGCGTCCCCCTCGCCCGGCGGCAGCCGCGCGTCCGTCACGTTGTCGGCGCAGGCGGCCATCTTCCTGCCCTGGCAGGAGGAAGAGCGCGGTGGCGGCCACAGCACACGCGTGCTCATGCACACGCGTGTCCGCAGGCGGCGGGGCCCGTTTGTGCACGTGGCCCCGCGTGAGGGTGTCTGCAGGACTGCAGGTGTGTGCGTTCATGTGTGTTTACACACGTGTTTGCACACGTGTGCGGGTCTGCGCGTGACTTCGTATGACTGCGTGTATTGGCAGGTGTGTTGGCGTGGCTGTGCACACGCGTGTGTTCGTATGACCGCGTGTAATCGCATCTGTCTTTGCATGACCACGTGCGTGTGGACGTGTGTTTGCACAAGTGTGCACATGTGTTTACTGGACTGTGCAAGTGTTTGCATGACCATGTGCACGTGTCCCCAAGTGTCTGCAGGACTCTGTACATGTATGTGCACATATGACTGCAGGTACACCCATGTTTGCACATGTTGCATGTATACCTGTGTCTGCACAAGTGCATGCATGTGCTTGCATGGCGGCACATGTCTGCATGACTGTGTGTATGCGTTTCTCATGGCTGCAGGCATGTGTGCATGTTTGCACGGCTGTGTGCATGTGTTCACGCATGGCTGCATGATTGTGCACGTGTCTGCATGAGTGTCCATGTGTGGTTGCATGACTACATGCATGTATGTGCACATGTACACCTACGTCTGCACAACCGCGGGCATGTGCTTGCATGATGGTGTGTGTTTGACAGCACGTGTGTACATGTGTGTTTGCATGGCTGTGCCTGCGTGCCCATGACTATTTGTGTGTGTTCACGTGTTTGCACAGCTGCCCGTGTTTGCAGGATGACACGTGTGGGTGTCTGTGCTGCACATTCCCGCACATACGTGTTCCCAGCCCTGCCAGCCCCTGCTGACCCCTGGGGCTGCAGGAGGGTGCCGTGGGTGCTGCGGGTGCTGTGGGCACCTTATGGGTGCTCTGTGGGTGCTGCGGGTGCTGTGGGTGCCCTATGGGTGCCCTGTGGGTGCCCTATGGATGCTGTCCCCTGTCCCCAGCCTCACCTGGTTGCCGCAGAGGCTGATGTTGAACTGGTGGAAATACTTGAGGCCCTTGGCGGTGAAACTGGGGCCGCTGGCGAAGGCGGCGCCGGGGGCCAGCGCTGAGAAGTCGTAGTGCAGGATGCGGCCCGGCAGCGGCAGCGAGAAGGTGCAGTTGTTGTAGCAGAGGGAGCGGAGCTGGGGGGTGGTCAGAGGAGATAGTGAGAGATGGGCAGGAGCTGGTGTCACCCCTCGGGGACAGCAGGGAGCTGGCATCGCCCGTCAGGGACGGATGGGGTGTCGGTGTCACCCATCTGGGGTCAGATACTGTCACCCACCCTGTCACACACCTGGGATGGCCAGAGGCTGGTGTCACCTCCCCGGGGACAGCTGGGGGTTTGCATCACCCATCCAGACAGTGTCACCCACCCGGGATGGCCAGGGGGATGGTGTCACCCACCCTTGATGGAGGGGGACCTGGTGTCCCCCTCCTGGAGCTGGCTGGTGCCACCCAGCTGGGACCTCTTGGGTGGGGGTTGGCTGGGACCCACAGCATCACCCGTTTGGGATGGGGGTGGGGACTGGCATCACCTGTGGGGACATCACCCCCCAGACCCTCACTCCCAGGGCACACACGGGGACAGTGACCTGGTTGCTGTGGGTGCCGGGGCCGCAGGGGTGGCAGGCGGGGGTCCCATCGGAGGGGTGACCCCGCAGGTAGGTTCCAGGCGGGCAGGGCCGGCAGGTGCCAGAGCCACGATCCAGGGCGCTACCGGGGGGACACGGAGCACAGGATCCGGCCGGTTCGGGGGCACAGCGCCGGCAGAATGATGCCACCCCCCCCAGCACGTTGGTGACGTTGATGGAGTAGAGCTTGGCCACGTCGTTGGTGTAGCGCCGGCCCTGGCATCAAGAGCACCCATCAGTGTGGTCCTGCCATCCCCACCCTGGCACCCAGAGCATCACCCCCCCCCCCTTCCCAGGGGGTATTGTCACCCCCCGTCCCTCACCGCCTCGTGGTAGGGGGTGCGCTGGAAGGCCCACGTGAAGCTCATGGTGGCATTTTGCGCCACCACGTAGGTGTAGGCTTGCTTCCCCTTGGCTCCCGTCCACGTCTCCACTGGCGTGTTGGTGCGGGAGTTGATGCCCTGCAGGGGACAGGGGACCAGTGGGACACCCCCCCAGACACACTGTGTCCCCCCCATCTAAATCCTGTCCCCGTGTCCCCTCCTCTCACCACCATGAAGTAGAGCTCACAGCTGACGCTGCAGATGGTCTCGAAGACGAAGGTGATCCTGGCCACCTCCTTGCTCTCTGCATCCTCCAGCACCGGGCTCGGAGGGCTGGGGACAAGGTGGGGACAAGGTGAGGATGCCATCAGGCTCTGCCCATCCGTGGCGATGTCCCCCTGTGACTTCCTGGGGACACCCCAGCACTGGTCCCCCCCTTCACCTGAAGCCTGGGACCACCAGCGTGAGGATCATAAAGTCGTTATCAGAGGCCCCTGCCGCTGTGTAGATGTAGTCCCCGGCCACCTCCCAGCCTGCAAGGACACGGTGACACCTCAGTGGGGTCCCTGGCTGGCCCCGCAGGAGGGGACAGCAAGGGGACGGGGTCCTGGCGCTACCTGCCATCCCCTTGTACTCGAAGTTGATGCCACTGAGGACGGTGGTTTCCATGTTGGGGGGCAACACATTCCACCACTTGTACTCCAAGCCCAGCACCGGCTCCGTACCCACCGGGCAGCTGAGGCAGCCTGGGGACAGGAGTGGACAACCCTGCACCGGGGTGGCACCCACCTCCCCCTGGTGGCAACGGACACCCCAGTCACCCGCTGGGGACAACGATGGGGATGTCGTTTCTGCAGCCGTAGGGACAGGAGGGGACAACCCTGCACTGGGGTGGCACCCACTAACCCCCAGCAGCTCTGGGCTCCTGGTCACCCCTTGGGGACAATGATGGGACAGCGTTACTGGAGCCATTGGAGTAGGAGCCATGGGGATGGGAGGGGACAACCCTGCATGGAATTGACACCCCCAAGCCAGCCCCAGAGACCCCAGCCACAAGTTGGGGATAGTGATGGGGACACCCTTACTGTGGCCAGAGGAACAGGAGGGGACAACCCTGCAGCAGGATGACACCCACCAACCCCCAGCAGCTCGGGGTGCCCTGGTGACCCCTTGGGGACAATGACGAGCCATCCTTACCAGAGCCATTGGAGTAGGAGCCGTAGGGACAGGGCTGGCAGGAGGTGCCGTTGCTCTTGGCAAAGCCGGGGTTGCAGGGGGGGCACTTGGTCTTCACCCCGGACGGGGGCAGTTTGGCCGCTTGCGGAAGCTCCTCGCTGCAGATTTTCGGCTCTGCCCATTTGAACATCAGCTGGGTCTGCCCGGGTGGGAGTTGGGGGGCTGAGCTGGGGCTGGAGGACTTAGGGACAGTAGGGGACAGCCCCCCGACATCCCCCTCCCCAGCCATACCTCCCCGTGGGCGTCACAGGCGGTGTGGGTGTAGAAATAATCCTTGTCGGTGCAGGGCGGCCGCGGTTTGCAGGACGCTGAGCCGGGCTCTGCCGACCACAGAGGAGATGGTGGCTGAGCCAGCCCAGCGAGGGTACCTCACCGGTGTCCCCACGGGATGTCACCATCCCACCATCCCCTCCACCAAGGGGTGGCAGGTCCTCCCCGCCCCTGGCGTCACCTCTTCCTTCCTCAAGCATCCTCACGGGGTGGGGGAGGGGGGGGGAGACAAAGGGACCCCGGCTGCCACCTCTGGGGGAAGGGACCTCAGTGTTGTCCCCATGGGATGTCACCATGCCACCGGCGGGATGCCCATCCCCTTCCTCACCCCCGCCATCACCTCTCCCTTCCCCAGTGGCATCCCATGCAGGGCAGCGGTTGGGGGTAGGGGGGACACACAAAGCAACCTGGCTGCCACCTCCAGGTTGGGGGGACAGGGGAGGGGACAGGCAGCTGCCACCTCTCACCGGCGTAGGTGGCGGGCTCGCAGGGCTGGCAGGCAGTGGCTCCTTTGCTGGAGAAGGTGTCGGCGGGGCAGAGCTGGCAGGCGGAGGAGCCGGCGGCCGGGGCGAAGGTGCCGGGTTTGCAGGGGAAGCACTCGGAGGTATAAGCCACCCCTGGCAGCGGGAGGGTGCTCAGGGTGCGGGAGCCACGATGGGGGGGCCCTATGGGCCGTGGGACCCCCCCCACACCCTGCACCCACCTACCTGTGATGCCGATGTTCCTCACCAGCACTGGTTTGGGGACCTTGGCCCAGACGGAGAAGGCTGTGGTCCTCCAGTACAGCACGTTGTTGCCATGGCTCAGCTCCACCTGGAAAAGGGGGGTGATACTGGGGGAGTACTGGGAGTGGGGGGGGTTGGAGTTGTGTGGTCCTGCTGCTGAGGAGGGGGTGACACCCATGGGTTGGGGGTTGAGCCACTAACCCCTGTCTGCCATCACCCACCACCCATGGGTGGGGGGGTTGAGACCTTGTCTGCTGCCATCCCCCCCCAGCCCCTCACCCTCGCATGCTTGTGGAGCATCTTTTCCCCAGGGGAGGGACACAAGGGACCACAGGGACTGCACGGAGGGCTCCCCCTTTTCACCTCCCACCCCCTGCCCAACTCACGCTGTGAAATTCCCAGCCCTTCTCCGTCGTCCGCATCCAGCGCGACTCCTCCACCGTGGGCTGGCACTGGTCGTTCTGCACCTGCGGGGCCAGAGTGAGGATGGGGACCCTGCCGTGTCCCAGAGGACAGCCCCCCATGTCGCCAGAGACATCCCCCCTGCCCCCCCTCCACCCCTGCAGCCACCTACAAAGAACTCAAAGACGATGCTGCTGTCGGGGTAAATGTACTCGAAGGAGACGGTGCCCGACTGCTTGAGGTTGACAGCGTACATCAGGGTGGCCGTGCACTCGTCCGTGTTGGAGGACACGTAGTCGCCCAATGGCACCCACGTCGACCTGGGGGGCGTGGCACAGACTGTGGGCAACTGGGATGGGGACAGCGGGGACAGTTGCTGGGCACGTGGAGCAGGCAGAAGGTGTTGGGACACAGGGCTCAGGGACAGCCCGGGGAACCTCAGGGTTGGAGAGTTGGGCACAGCCCAGGAGATAGGTCACTGTGTGGTGACCAGACCCTTACCCCTGGGGTGGGACCTTTCACCCCCTCCCAGCCCATCCCTGCCACACTGGTGAGAGGTGGGTGGGCTGGGGGGAGGAGGCAAATGGGGTCTGGCTGCACCCGAGCTGTGCCGGGGACGTCGGCTGAATAATTAAAGTGCTGCTGGAAGTAGGTTACATTTGCAAGTTGCATAAACGCTGCGGCGCGGGGCAGCTCGGTGGCTGGCGGCACAAGCGGCTGGTGGGAGGTCTGGTGGCTGCTGGTACAACCAGGTAGTGGAAGGGTTTGGTGGTTGCTGCCACAACCAGCTGGCGGAAGGGCTCAGCGGCTGTTGGCACAACCGGCTGCAGGAGGTTTGGTGGCTACAGGTACAACTGGCTGGTGGGAGGGTTTGGTGGTTGCTGGCACAACCAGCTGCAGGAGGGCTCAGTTGCTGCCAGTGAGAAGAGCCACAGCGGAAAATAAAGGTTCTGGCTCGTGGCACATGGTGGGGGGACTCCTGTGGGTGCTCACTCTCTGAGGAGGACCCATGTGAGTGTCCCAGAGGGTTGGGGTCCCGCCACTGTGGGTGCGGGTGATGCTGCCAGGGTGTCCCCTTGCTGTGGCTGGAGTGTCCCCCAGCATTGCCTTCCAGGGAAGGGTGTCAGAGGGAGCATGGGACAGGGTGACAGGAAATGGAGCGCTCTTGATGCACAGAGGTGTCACAGCACCCGTCCTGCCCACTGCTGCACCCATCCATACCCACCCCCACCACACCAGGGTGGACGAATCCCCAGACACCTTCCCAGGCAGGAGCAGCTGAGCTCCAGCCCACCCGGTTAACAGGGAAGACCCCCGGTGCCGAGACCAGTGCCAGCAGCAGCGTGGTGACTCACGTGGTGCAGTTCTCCACCGTGTCACCAAAGCCATCATCGACCTCCAGGTTGGTGGCAACGTTGGCGAAGCCGTGGGGGACCTCGTCCCACTCGTCGAAGCGCACGCCGGTGCCCAGCGAGTAGGTGCCCTCGGCGCAGGGTTTACAGGCCTGAGCCTTCATGTCCAGGAACTCGCCCGCCTTGCACGAGAAAGCTGCAAGATGCAATGGGGGGGGGGTCAGGGCAGTGGCCTCTCCACTCCCCTCGGAGCTGCTTCGGCCTCATCATCCTCAGCTCTGCTTTTTGGAGAGCTCCCCACTAGTGGGGGTGCCCGGCTGGCTCTGGGATCCCCCATCCCCAGCATCCCTGAGCAGCTCCCAGCTGCCCATCCTGAGCATTCCTGTGCAGCTCTGGGATTCCCAGTTTCCAGCATCCCCGCGTGACTCTGGGTTCCCCCATGCCAAGCATCCCTGCACAGCTTTGGGTTTCCCATTCCCAGTATCCCAGTGTAGCCCCCACTCCCCCATCCCCAGTGTCCCTGCGCAGCCCCACAGCCCCAAACCAACCCCCCAATTTATGATTTTTGGCAGGACAACCCCCCCTCAATTTATCATTACTGGCAACTCCGCAGTGCTTCCCTGCCTGACCACCAGCACCAGGCAGGATTTGACCCCGTACCGAAGCGTGCTGCAGAACCACAGCACCCCCACAAAGCTTGGGTGGGGGGTGGGGGAGGGTGTTCCACCCACCCCCCCCATCGCACCCCCAGCCGTCCCCGTGACGAGCTGACGGGGCTCACGGGGGGGTTTCTCCGCCAGGCAGACAAGTCCCCTCGCCTCCTTTGAAGGCGTCGCGCTGCGACGGAGCTGACGAGGAGCCACTTCAGCTCATGGCTCCTCTCCCCCACCTCGCCCTCATTTCTCTATCCCCTACCCTTCCCACACCCCAGAACCACCCCCCACCCACCCCCCACTTCATCCGCCCCCCCCCCAAACCTTACAGCACTCGCTGCCCCTGACGGGGTCCGGGAGGCCGGTGCAGAGCCCCGGGGTGTGTGGCACTGCCACCCTCCACCGTGAGCCCGAGCTGTCGCACGCTGTGTACTCATAGTGGTACTCGGACTGGAAGAGAAAACACACCGGGGGAGCTGAGCCCTGAGACACCCCCCCCACGGTGCTCCCCTCACCCTGAAGGGCTGTAAACCAACCCCCCCCAACGTGTGCCCGGCTGCCTCTTCCCGGTGTGATTTGTGGTTAAGCTGTTGCCACGTCCTGGGGTACCCAGGGCCCTGGTTTGGCCGGTGGAGTGGGAGAGGATGCCCAGGGTGGGGGGGATGCTCAGGGTAGGGGGGGATGCTTTGGGAATGGGGTGCTCAGGGTCAGAGGATGCGCTTGGTGGGGGATGCTCTGGACAGACAGATGTTGGGGAGCAGGGGGCTGCTCTGGTTGGGGGGATGCTGTGAGAAGGAGCATGGTTGGAGTGGGGGGATGCATTGAACAGGGGGAAGGGGAGGGTTGGGGCGTGCTCGGGGCAGGGGGTGCTTGGTGTGGGGCGACACTGGGTAGGTGGGAGGGATGCTCTGGGCCACCTGCTGAAGGCCACCTGCTGAAGGTGGGGGGAATGCTGGGGGTGGAGGGATTGTCAGGGTAGGGGGATGTTTGGGTTGGAGGGATGCTGAAGCAGGGGGAGGCTGAGGGTGGGGAGCTGTTTGGACCAGGGGGGTGCTGGGGTCCCAGGATATGCTGAGACTGAAGGGATGCTCAGGGTGGGGAGATGCCGGAGGCAGAGGGATGCTGAGGATGGGGCTTCAGGTAGGATGTTCCCCTCCCCCAGCCCAGGACATCTACCCCTGGGACTGCCAAACCCCAGGGAGCAGCTGTGGGGTCACCCAGACCACATGCACGTACCCAGGACCTCCTTGGCCACCCCATGAGCCAAACCAACCCCAGACACCCAGCCCTGACACCCTGGCACCCGCCGAGCACCAGTGAGCAGATGGCACCGTTCCCGGCACCGTTTGCCTTGGCGTGGCCGAGCACCACGGCGCGTGCTGCTCATTAAACCGACTCCTCGGCACAACCCGGATGCACCGGGGAGCCTGGGATACCCACCCGGCTGCGGGCACCCCTCGGCTGGGTGCCAGAGCAGGGTGCAGCCAGGAGGAACGGAGAAGGGCTGGTGAAAGCGGGGCACCGTGACCCTCCCGTCCCCGTGCTGCCGACTGCTTCCAAAGCGGGACTGGCTCAAGGCCGGTGAGGAGGCGACACCGGGGGCAGGCGAAGCCCGAGTGGGGCGGTTAATCTTCAGGGCAGGGTGAAGGCTGGGACTGGCCGCCCAGTTGGGGTACTGGGAGGGTGGGAGGAAGGAGATACGCTGCAGCCCCCCACCCCCCCCCATCCCTTCACTGCAGCATCTCTGGGGTGTCAGAACCGGGCGTCGCGGCTTCGTGCTCCCGGCAGACGCCGGAGTGTGGCAGGTTGGCGAGAAAACAAGGCTTTGATGTTTCCCGTCAGCTGGAAACGGCAGCGATGGGGGGGAAAAGGGGGGACAGAATGCAGAAAAGCAGGGGGAGAGGGGTGAAGGCTCTGCCTGCAGCCCCCCCTTCCCCACATACAGGCAGCACCGAGCACCCCACGGTCCCGGGACGGAGTCACAGAGGAGGGTGCCCAGCACCGTGGCCAGTATGGGGGCACCCGTGGGGACCCCCTGGCTCCCAGCAGCCCCAGCCCCCCCTCACTGCTCGTGCTCCCGAGGGATTCCCTTGGGATAAAGGGTTTTTTTTTTCCCCCTTCTTCCCAAACTTCCCCCCCAGCACAGAGCTGAGTGCCCAGGATGAGCAATAACAACCATGATAACCGTGAAGGCTGAGAATTTTCTTTGCATCTAAATAAATTGACCTAATTCAGCCCCAGGGTGACTCTGCAGCAAGAGGTGGGACCCCCAGGCTGCCTCAGGGGAGAGTGAGGGTCTGTCCCCAGTGAGGGGGGGTAACAGGGGACATGACCTGCATGGGAGGGACCCCTCCCGGGGCCAGGTGCCAGCTGCAGTCTATTGTTTCCAGCTCCGGGCCGTGGAACACACAGAAAAGAAAAAAAAAATGGATCACGGCACAAAAAAAAAAAAAATCTGAGTGGCCCAGATGAAAAGCAGCCGCAGGTCAGAGAGAGCCGGGGGGTGGGGGGATGGGGGCTCCAAAGGTGGGACATTTGGAAGGTGGTGGGACGCTCGCCCCAGCACCGGTGTCCCCAAGGTCCTGGTGAGTGGTTTCTCCTCGCAGGACACTTTGTCCCCACTTCGGGCTACCGCGTGCCAGGCTGGGAATGGCACGTGGACAATGGGGGCGTGTGTGATTCCCCCCCCCCCAGCTTGTTGTCACCACCCCCAGCAGCTCTCAGCCTGGGACGGGTCTGGGGACATCACCCTGGGGTCAGTGGCCAACCGGCACCTGAGGACACAGACGTGGGGCTGGAGGTGGCCCCAGGGACCCCTGAGATCCCCCGCGGTGTCCCTGAGGAGACCCCCCCAGCAACAAGGCCACCTCCCCCCTCCCCCTTTAGCCACCCCAATCCTCCCCATCCCTATAGGGGACCCCGTGTAGTCGCCCCCCCCCCCTTACAAGCAGCCCAGCCCAGTCCATACGATCCCTATAGGTGACAGAATCCTATAGGGACAGACTGGGAGCCTCCGGGGACCGGTTGCCTGGAAGGGGGGGGGTTATCCGCCCCCCAAGCCCCCGGGGGCCGGCCACTTTCCCCCCTACCCCGCGCAGGGCTCCCGCCCCCCCCCCCGGCACGACGCCCCCTCCCTGGGCACAGAGACCCCCCCCTGGGGATGGAGACCCCACCCTGGGGATGGAGACCCCCCCATGGGGACAAGGACCCCCCCATGAGGATGGAGACCCCCCCATGAGGATGGAGACCCCCCCATGGGGACGGAGACCCCACCCTGGGGACAAGGACCCCCCCATGGGGATCGAGACCCCCCCATGGGGCCCGAGACCCCAC